>JAVJIF010009196.1:0-143241 GCA_038442645.1 Agave tequilana | reverse complement strand
TTCTTCATCTTCATCTTCGTCTTCAATGGTGGAGGAAGAAGACTTGAAAGCGATAGACTTCTTCTTTGTTGGAGCCGCCTCTTCTCTGCTTTCTTCTCCATCTCATAGGTTTTGAGGTTCCCTATGAGACTTATGATGTCCATCTCGTCTTTGTCGTTCAATTCCTTCAAGGTAGTAGACTTGATCTCCCAAGATGGAGGAAGAGCCCGTATCACCTTGCGTACCTTTTGGTGTTGGAGATGATGTCACCTAATGAAGAAAGACCATTAGTGATTTTTGTGAAACGAGTAATCATGCAATCAATGTTTCATCATCTAGCATCTTAAATGATTCATATTGAGACCGCAAGAGATCTACTTTGGCTCTCTTGACTTGTGAGGTCCCTTCATGCGTGACCAATAAGTGTTGCCACATCTCATAGGCGGATTGGCAATGAATAACACGTGTAAGGTCATCCTCATTCAAGGCGGTAAGAAGGGAGTTTTGGGCTTTTGAGTTAGCCTCATACATCTTAAAGTCAAGGTCGGTCCAAGTGCCCTCATCACCATCGGGTGCCTCATAGGGTTTGGTCAAGGATTTGGCAACTAAGCTACCTAGTGATTGCAAAAAATAGTCATCCTAACCTTCCAAATAGGGAAATTAAGGCCATCAAATTTAGGTGGAGATTTAATGTTGTCGGCCATGTTTACTAGTGTGTGTATGGATGAATGAAAATGTTGATTAGCAATATTTTAGGATTCTCTCTAAGGATGTTAAGCCAAACCTAGAGTCCAAGCTCTGATACCAATTGAAAATCACCTAGAGGGGGGTGAATAGGTGATTATGCTAATCTAAGGCCAATTAAAAATTATGAAGCAAATGCAATGAGATGAATGAATGAATATGGCAATAGCAATCAAAAACACTAAGTAATAGCAATGGAAAGTAAACCAATCGCAAACACAAAGATATGTTATCGAGGTTCGAGCACCCAGCTCTACTCCCCGCCTTCCCAGAAGGATTCTAGCTACTTTCACTATCACAAAGATCAATTACAAATGGAGTACCCAACTCCTACAATTTCAGCACAATACAATTTCTAAGTAATCAAAAGATCAAAAACTCTCTCTTTCAAATATCTCTTCCCTTACAAAGGTCCTTAGAGAATATTGAGAAGGAATGAAGCTCTTGTGTAAGTGAAGAAAGAAAATCAAATTCAGAGAGTATATCAAGAACACTTCTGAAAATGAATGAGAAATATCAGCACAAAAACAAGAAACAAGCTCTTTTGAAATATCCAAACTTTTGAATTTTCTCTTGAATAATTGTTGTAAAGAGACTCTCCCAAACACCCTATTTATAGGAGAGGGCTAGGGTTTAGGGTTAGGAATTAATTACTGAAGATTAGGAAGTAATTAGTTCCAAATATACCCTCCAACGGATATTTAATTTCAAAAATCAAGTTAAAACAGATTAAAAATATGCCCGTTTTACTGTTCAACGGCCATATCGGTCGACTGGCCCGGTCAACCGATAGTTCAAAAATTTTGACCGTTATGAACTATCGGTCGACTGGTACAGTCGACTGCTCCTAACTGAGACTCAAAACATGTACCGGTCGACTATCGGTAGATAGCGGTCGACCGAAAAGATAAAAGATAAACTATCGGTCGAAGGCCGGTAGACCACCGGTCGACTGGTAAGATACAGAGAGCAAACTAAAAACTTCGGTCGACTACCGGTAGCCTACGGTCGACCGACAGACGTGCACACGGATACGTGCACTCTGCCAGATCTTCGGTCGACTGGTGGTATATTGCCGGTCGACCGGCTCAGGTCAAAAATTGAAATAGAAAGGGAATTTTGAGAGGAAAAATATTTTGATCAAAAACTATTTGAACAGGAAATCAGTATACAACATAAAAACAGATTTGTAGAAGGAAGAATCAGTGTTAAAGTATTTTTGTATATTATGAGGAATAAACTTGAAAATAGCATACGCGTGAAAAACGTGTGTGTTGAGCTTCAAACCTACTCTCTATTCTTTAACATGCTATAAAGCTATAAAACAAAACCTAAGGACCTCTGAAGCAATCTTTGAGCCATCCAATGCCTTGCAAGTGCTTCTCTTCTATGATCCTTCCTTGATGTGCAATTTGCCTTCATTGCTATATGGAACTTAGAAGTTTTTGCAAAAGCGAAGCGAATGAGCTCTAAACATGGTACAAAACCTAAAATGCATCTTGATCAAATCATTAGTACAAAATCAGCACTTATTTGGTTTGTATCATCAAAACACAAAACAATGGAGAGTGTAACCTCTTGGGCCAACAAACAAACCATATGTAGTTAGGTATTAACAAAATTATTTAATTAAGTTTCAGGTAAAATATGTTGCATTTCGGCTCCATCACAGGACTCACACATTTGGAAGCTAAGAAGATTTAGATCCCAGAGCCTAGCACACTAGAAGAGCTCAAGGATCAAGTAATATCCAGAAGACTATTTAAGATTTGTATTTTTACTTTTTCCATTTTAGTTAGGATTTATAGTCATTTGTTAAAACCAAGATGATAGAGGTTGATAGCTTTTGGGATTAACTCACATTTCATATTCCTCTCTGTTTTCAAACAAAAACATACTATTATGTTCTTACCATTTCAGAAAAATAAAGTTTCAGAAAACCAAGTTTCAGAAAAAACAAGTTTTGGAAAAGCAGGTTTTGTTTTAGAAAAGAATTTTTGTTAAAATATAGTTCTAATTTATTTGGTGTTGATCCATGATCACACTCTAGTTCTTCAAAGCACTACAACTCTATTTTTTATTTATTTATTAAAAGAAAATTTGTTGAAAAAATATGGTTTCGAAAAGATGTTCAAAAACTGGTTTTGGCCCTTAGCCGGTCGACTGGGCGGTCGACTGCTGGTAGAGCAAAACTACTCTGTCGGTCGACGGCCGTGCGTCGACCGACATGTACCAAGTGCAAACGTGCACTTCGGTCGACCGGGCCAGTCGACTGTCTTAAATAGCAGTGCTCTCTATTTGGTCTGGTCCCGGTCGACGAACAGAGAGTTTCACTCTCTGTTGGGAACCACGGTCGACCATCCGGTCGACCGCAGTTCCCAACGGGCGGAAAGCCGACCGTTGGCAGTCGACCGGCCGGTCAACCGACAGCAGAAATTTCTGCTGAGTCGGCTCCCAACGGCTAGATTCAGATTTACCTTTTGTTGGGTTTTGTCCTAGCGGATCTATTGTGTTTCTACCCTTATTTTCATCTGCTATAAATAGTAGGACTTTGAAACAACTTCACAACAAATTCTAAGCCTTAGATTAAAGTTTTTCATAGTTTAGCCTCTTTGCAAAGATTTTCTCTTGAGCCAACTATTTTCAAAGTTTTGGTATTTTAGCTTGAGCCTTTCTCTACTTCTCTACTTGCTATTTGCACTACACAATCCCTAGTGTTTTACTTTCTCATCTTGGTTGTAGAGTTGTACTTGTGAATTACTTTGTGGTCAAGTGTTGATCATCAGTTTTCTTAATTTGAGAAGTTGTAAAGGTTGCGGCCTCGAGCGAACTAGTGATCTCTAAGTTGGTGTTGCGGCACCGAGAGAGAGGACAAGTGTGTCCGAAGAGTTCTAGTGAGAACTTGTAATTGGTTGACGATCTAGTGGGATCAGTCATAGTGGAAAATCCTTCATAGTGTTAAAGGCGGGGACGTAGAGCAGTGGCTTGAGCCTCGAAACATATCTTTGTGTTTGCGATTGCCAACTACCTCTCTAAACTCTACTCTCTCTTTACTTGCACTTATATTGCTTACTCTTTTGCAAACTCTATCTAATTGTTATTGCTTATTGCTAATTTATTTTTAATTCTACATTATTTGCCATTGATTATAGTCTTCACCTATTCACCCCTTCTAGGTGATTTTCAGTTGTAGCACCGAGAGATGACTGTGAGTCTATAGAGTTCTGTGAGAACTTGTAACGGTTGACGATCTAGTGAGATCGGTCATAGTGAAAATTCTTCAAAAGTGTTGAAGGCAAGGACGTAGAGCAGTGGCTCGAACCTTAGAACATATCATTGTGTTTGTGATTGCTTACTCTTTCTCTCTTTGCTCTACTCTCTCCTTTCATACTTGCTTGCTTATCTTGTCTATCCTTTTGCAAGTATTCTTGTGTTGAGATTGATATTTGCTAGGTTGCTAGCAAGTAATTTTAATTTCACATTATTTGCTATTTAGTATAGCCATAACCTATTCACCCCCCTCTAGGTGATTTATATGTATATCTCTTTGTATTCTCGCATTTATGCCTATCGGTGATGTAATATTCTTGTATTATTATGTCACATCATGTGATAACTTTGTAATTGTACTCATATGTTAGAATGTATAATGCACCACATATTTTCGAACTATGATTCTTGCATGTACTAATGCTTAGCGTATATATATGTGAGGGTATTCTTGAGCTACGTATATACATCGCAGTAACATCTCCGTACTCACGAGATCGGGGCATTATAAGTTTTAATTTTAATCCCGTACTAAAGCCTAAACGATCAAAATACCCTTCGCCATAACATATTCTCAGAAAAATTTGAAACAATTTCAGAAAATCCATAAATTTATGCGTTCTAAAAAGTTCAACTATATTGAAAGCGAATTGAAAACAGAAATGGGTGTGTTGGTCTATATCCGTCTTGATTCAACCTGAAAAATTAGAAAATCAAAAAGTTATTAAAAAATAGTTTTGAAAGTTAAAAAAATATTTAATATAATAATACAACACATTCATTAGGATTAGAGAGTATAAGGGATTACACCCTTTCAGCGCGGGCAGTTATGGACAGTGGTAGATTCCCAGTCTACAGTCCCAGCCAATCAGCGCCAACAATCACAGTCATTACAATAAATTCAGCACGTGCAGATCATACAGTTACAACAATCCATCAATTCGCCTCCATGTCGGTATATATGTCAGGTATATATGATCCTTCTTCTGCAAGAAGAGAGGAATCGCTTTCCTAATTCTCATATAGCACACATATACTATCATAGTAGCAGTTCCCCGTGCTACTTCATCCACTACACTAGCAGTTCCCTATACTAATCCATCCGCTACACTAGCAGTTCCCTGTGCTTACCCTTCCTCCATACTAACAGTTTCCCTCTGTTAGTCCTTCCTACTATTTTACCAACTAATTCTCACACTCGAGGTCTTAGGCTGGCATCATACCAGTGCTCCTAATATGAAAGGTGTCTTTTTTCATGTGTTCTGATAGGTATCACCTAGGAAGCACCTCAAATCGCTTGTGGTAGGTTCAATTCATGGTAAGATGATTTTTATCCACCACAAACTGGTAATTTCATTGTGATCTTAAGTCTACATTTGAGATCTCCCTCCTTTCAAACCAAACCTTCCTAAAAAAGCCTCTCCCTTTACCTCGATGACCCAAGAAGCAGACATCATCCATAATGGTACCCATTCTAAAGGCGGAACCACTCCCAACACTAGGGGCATGGTCCCCCACATGACGCCAGTTGCAAACGCGCCACAGATGACACAAACTCTTCCTTATCTCAGAGGATAGCAAACAACACCACACCGCCGCTGTACGAAGGTCAGATGCTTCAGATGCTCACTGGCATGAAAGAGCAGATAAGGAACATCAAGTTCAATTAGGTCGCGATCGGGAGTAGGCAGCTCTCGACCGCGAGTATGTCATCCATGAATAGGAGACATTAAAGTAGCTTAACAACTAACTCCAAGCCAAAATTGCTGCCTTCCAAAATACCCAAATGCAGTGGAAAAGCGAGACTGGAATTGAAAAATCTACCAACATCCAAGCCCTCAATGAGTTGATCCAAAAATGGATTCAGGAGGCAAAGTTGCAGCTCCATAGTTGATTAATACTTTCAGCTGTCAAAGTCTCCGACACCCCTTTCTCCGAAGAGATCCTGGAGTGCGAGTTTTCGAGAAAGTTCTGAACTAAAACTTCGACTACTACTCTAGAATGAGCGATCCGGTTCAACACATCAGGCATTTTCAGCACAAGATGGTGATCATTCCCGCAATGATCCGCTCATGTTCCTAACCTTTCTATTCATTCTGAAAGGCGAATCTTTTAATTGATTCTACTCTATTGCCACCACATTCTCTTCGCAACTTTGAGGAAGTGATTGAGGAATTTCTAACCCAATAAGCCTCCCGCTGAGAAGCCAAGAAGAACAATCATCACCTCCTCTCTGTTAAAATGAGCAGGGTGACAATCTCAAGTCTTTCGTCGGCTACTTTCAGAGCCAGCTGGCCAAGATTCCTAACTGCGATGAGGATGTATCTGCACTTGCATTCATCAGTTAATTGCAGTTCTCTCACCCCTGTACAAGCATCTGTTGAAGCACAACATCATTCGGATGAGTGAACTCTTGTCCCTGGCCACCCTTACATTTAATTGGAGGAAGCCATGAAGAGTTCAATCAGCCACTCCCCCAAATGCAACAATGACGAAGAGAAGATGAGCTCACAGCGCGAGACTCTGACCTATACTTGTAACTAGAATCGGCAGCAACCCACCTTCAAGAAACAGGCATTCTCAATTCTCTTTCTGGATCCACTCTGAGCCTTCAGAGTGGAACAACACTTCACCCTGCTGAGGTGTTGGCTGAAAGGTCCGTCATCCCAATTTTGATGATGATTATCCTATGTAGTTGTTTGTACTAATGATTTTTGTTTATTTAAATTATAAGTTTATAAGAACTATTATGTTTATGTTAGCCTCTCCAAAAAACTCATAAGTCAAGTTTTAAAGCTAACATCAAAGTGATTTAAGACCTTAAGTACCAAAAACACATCTTGCACTCAAGGATGGAGTTGATCGAGGCAAAACTTGCGAAGAAAAACAAAGTTTAGAAATGATGGATTATGATGTGCTAAGTTCCTTAATACTAACATTATAGCAAGTGGCTATGTGGGTCATGATCCACAAGGAAGGATTGCGATGTAAGCGTTTAAGTATTCTTTTTAAGTTTACTAAAAATTGGTTAAATAGTTTCTTCCTAGTTTTGAAATAAAAGAAAAGAAAAGAGTTCCAAGTCAGGAAATGAAAAAAATCAAAGAAACAAGATGGAGAAAATGTTGTCTTTTGTTTTAAGTTAAGAGAAGAGCTAATTTAAAGAGAAAGAATCAAAAGAATAAAGGAAGTGTTGTTTTTTAAAGTTGTTTTAGAAATAAGAAATTAAAAGAAAGAAAGAACATAAAAGTTACTTACCTTTTCAGTTGATTACTGTACCTTGGATCGTTGGTAATGGTTTACCTTGAATTGGAGGTGATCAATGCATAACGCATAAGAGTTGGTTCGACTCTCATCCATATTACATCAACAAAATGAAGTAAGCATGAAATAGTACAGATTGAGACTAAGAACCCATCATCATGAGCAATCAATGACAACTCATAAAGGTAAGGCTATTCTAATGCTATTTTCCTCACTTGGATTGCGACTGATACCAAAAAAGTGAAGTAAAAACAAGAAGGAAAAGACAAAAAGTAAATTTGATTAAATTGAAAAATGATTAAAAAAAATGAAGAAGATTACATTTAGTATCACTCTAAATATAATTCTTTCTCTCCTTCTCTTGTGAATCTCTTCTCTAATCTAAGTTTACAAATAAAAATAAAATTACATAAACATAAATAAAATCCTAAGTTAAACTAAAAGAAATTTAGCCTAAACTCTTTGCTAGTGTACGTCTCTTTCTGCTCTGAGATGTGCAATATTTATAGCTGAACTGGATAGAAGAGAGGAGTACAAAGATAGGGAGAGCAAACTCTCCCAACTGCCTTAATAAAGCTGTGGATCCACGACAGCGAATCTATGGCAAGGATTTGGCCAGAGTGCCAGATCTAGGAGCGCAGTGATTTGGTTCTTCTGTTATCTCTCAAGGATCTTCAAAATATACGTTCCAATCTTTCGTTGTGAAATAAATCCTCTAAAATCTAATTTAGTTGGACAAGATTGAGATTATCCTCCCCCCCTTCATTAATCATACTTGCACAAATTAGACATTAAGATGGGTAAATAACAGAGTTTATTACCAGATAAATATATGAATGTAATAACAGATAATGCAATATGCATGTACAATCACACACCTATCTATTGCTCATCCTCGAGCAAAACAAGAAAACTAAATGATAGCCACTTTCGCAGGTTATGCGACTGCACTAAGCATGTGCAGCAAGCCTTTAAACATCTAGGTTACGCCTAGAGGAGGAGTTGAAGTCTTCTAAGGGTCTTCAGTGAGTTACACCCACAAAATCTATAAAGAAAGAAAAATAAAGTGTTAGTATTTAAAAAACGCATTTGAAAAAGAGAAAATATTTGAAGTATTCTTGCAAAAATCAAATAACCTATATATCTTAGGATCTTCAAACTATTCATTCCTTATTTTAGTCTCTATTCAAAATCTTGTAATCAATCAAGATAAGAATTAAAACTGTATTTCTCACTTAGTCAAGGTAAAATTCAAGACTAAATTACTTTCAATTTTTCTTCCTAAACCTTGAATCAAACCGATAATCTTATTTTAACTAAGTATAAGAAATCCTAATTATGATTTTTCCTATTCCTTGAAATTAACTCAATTTCTTTAAAAATAAGTTAAAATATTGTTTCCATTTTCAAAAAGCTTTTAAAAGAAAAGAAAATATTTTAATAGAAAAATGAAGAAAGCCTATGTTAGAACCCTCCCCCACACCTATCTCATGCATTATCCTCAATGTATGAATGAATACATATATGCATGAAAAAAGAAGAAATGAAAGGAAAAATGTTATTTCAAGGTGGTGGTTCCGGATTGGTGCAAGCGTTGCTGCCCAATCTAAATAATGTGGTATTTGGTGGAACCCACCTTTGACCTTTTTTCTATATACATTGTTACTATTCCCAATTTGATTAGGATCATGCAAGATCCTAGCATGAAAATTATCCCATTATACGACCAATCTTGGAATATCATCTCAGAGTCATAATGGTTTACATTTAGGTCCACCAATGGAATGTGACTTGGTGGAGTGGTTGATTTGGGCTCAAGAGTGAAAGGTTAACCAATACTGAGTCGAGAATATGACTTAAATCAAGTTTAGGTTCAAGAGTCAGATATAGTTCAAAAGTTGGGTCAAATCAAAGAGTTGAAATTCACATTCATCTCCCATCAATAAATGTGACTATCAAAAATAGGCGGTTCAATTTAAAGATTTATGGGTACTGAATCAATATAGGCTCGAGAATTAGGTCCAAATTAGGTGAGGATACTGGAGTCAACATAGATTCAAGATTTAAAACTGAATCACAAAGTTAGGGATTAGGGTCACATTAATAATCAAATTTAATTTTCTTGAAGTGAAAACATGCCAATTTATCAAAAGTTTGGAATTGGTCAAGTTCAAGGTGTTGTGATGAAATTGAATTTTGGTTAGATTATCAAGACACCATGATTCTTTGTTCCTATCAATATGGTTAGAAAAATCAGGAATAATCAATAATATATTAGGTAGAGTTTTCTCACTCCTATCAATCATTGGGTTGCATAACTGATCTAACTCAGCCCTATTGATAGATTGGTTGAAATCATCTTGGATCTGAATGATGGCTTTTATACTACTTTTCAAGTCAATCGGTTCTTCTTGTTGTTGTTATGGAACTTGAAAATTGGAGTAAAGACCTTGCATTTGGAAATTTGTGGGAACTGTGAGTCTATCATGTTTTGAAATTGTCGTTTGGACTTATGCAAGGCGTCTATACTCTTTTCTAACTCGAATTTTTCTTCTATCGGTTGATCTTGAAATGGAGTATATTATAACGCCCCAATCTCACGGGCATGGAGACGTTACTGTGATGTGTATACGAAGGTCAGAGATACCCACACATATATACGCTAAGCATCAGTATAAGAAAGAATCAGAATACGAAAGTATGCGGTGCATTATACATACTAACAAATGAATACGATTATAAAATTATCACAGGATGTGACTCAATATTACAAGAATATTATATCACTGATAGGCCCAAATGCGAAAATACAAAAAGATATACATGTATGAACAGTACAAATGATGCTCACGAGTCACAAAAGGAAAACTCAATAGCCGAGCAGGAGCACATGAAAGGATAGGGCCTTGGACGGTCTGTCAATGATCCACACTTCTGTTGCGCAACTTTGATCAGCAACCGAGAGAATTCATAAGTTTTAAGCTTTGAGATTTGGTCATGTAGTTCCAGGGGAGTTAGAAACTCCCCAACAAGTGGTATGGTGAATGCCAAGTAGCGTGCAGGGACAAGCACACGTGTATCGATAAATCTAAATCAAAAGAGCAGGTATTGAAAACCATGACGTGAGCTCAAGAATATAGGAGTAGACAGAGAGACAGTAAGTGTCAAGCAGGTAACATGCATGGTATAACATGATAAGAGCAGGAGACCAGTGGAATAGAACATAACTGGTAAGTTAGGATGTATACATATAATTTAATACTAGTAATAATAATAATAAAACCAGATATCCAAAGAAAAACCCGATGGAAGCAAATATGGCAAATACAATCTAGTTTATGGCTTCATGAGATAAGTACGTTGAAAGAATAATCCAAAAAGAAAACCCTCATTTATATACCATATATCGCACGTCATCGTAAACTAAGTCCGTACGACCCAAATTACAAAATACACAATGAATTATTAATTGACATCTTTAATTATTATTACTTGTCCTACTTAGATGTCGAGGTATGTGGACTAGCGTCCCAGCACATATATCCATATCTGAGTAAAGTAAGGTTGTTATTGAAAATCAATGAGGGTATCAACAAATAATGTTTACAGTGAGTCTCATGCATGACCGAGACAGCGGTCCAGGGTATTCCCTTGTTGATGTACGGGCCGCAAGGCATAAAGGAGGATCTTATAGGATGCCCTTTCAGAATGGTACCAGGATGGTAGAGAGCTAGTGCTCCCCTCGGTCACTAGAGGCCTTAAGATCAAACTGAAAGTTCTAGCTGCATAACAATCCTAATACCACTATAAATACGAACAGATATTGATATCTGTTAGTTTTTCCTAACCCGATGTAAGTTGTCCCTTCTTATAATTTACTAGATAATTATCAGATTACAGGAATGAGCAAGAACAAGTCAGAAGTATCAGGAATACGGTTTATACTTGAATATATCAAGATATATCAAGCTGTCAGGTCATTATTCCTGTATAGTGATAATTATGAGAGTCAGGTATGTCATATCAAATGTCAGGTAATAGCATGACAGGGAATGTTAGCACATCAAGTGAAAGTACATCAAGCTATATAGGAAAACAGTTTTGATATAAGATATCAGTACGAATACTGAAGAACCATGCTGTCTCTAAAAAACAGTATAAATAAGATTTCAAACTCTTCACAACCATTAAAAGAAGAATAGATAAACTGTCAAGCAGGTAATTAGCAAGCAAGTGAACATCCAAGCGGAGCTAAGCAAGCTGGAGGCACGGGCAGCAAGCAATGTTTAATCACTAAAGCGCTTGACAGAGATACTGGGATAACTCAGCTTAAAATGCGAGTCTAAAATCCTGCAAAGTTTCACCTAGGCGAGTCTAGTGATAAAGCGCTGACCGCTAAGCATGCCTATCAGGCGGAGCACGAGAGACCTGACAATCTAAGCATCTCCTCCTTCGAGGAAGTTAGTGAGAGCCCGAAAACTAGAATACCCTAGGGTCTAAGCGAACTCTCGATAGATACCGCGAAACCCATAAGGGTACAAGGCCAACACCTATTAGGTAACCATCCCGGGAGTAGGCAAAAACCTAGAGTTTGTACAAGGGTACATGAACGAGATGTTAGTACCACACAAGCATACATATAAACGTGATAATATATAAGCTACTGTGGAGTGGTGAAGCCCATAGGCTGAGTGGAGAGCCCAGAGGCTAAACGACCACGAAGGGTCGGCCACACATAGTATAAAGTAGTAAAAGAACACATCTCATGTATAATATATATATATACAAGAAATAAACTACCCTAGTACAAACATTCGTCACAGGCATAATACATGTACAACCTTGGGCACTCGGCCACATATAAATATAAGGGTACAGCCCAATACAAAACACGAATACAATTCCAAAATATAGAATAAAATACAAGTCGACCTGATGATGCGAGAAAACACAAAGTTAGGCGAGACCATTCGCCTAGATCTCAGAAAACGCTGTGAAATCAGGAATCCCAAAAAAATGTGCACGCCCTAATATATAATAAAATATATATATTTGCAGGTAGAGAACTGAAGAGAGAGACAGGAGAGATATAGAGAAACCAAAATCAGAGAGAGCAGGAGAGAGAGAACTAAGAGAGAAAGAGGAGGGAGTCTGGGAGAGAAAAAAAAGAAAAGAGAAGATAGAGACGAGCAGCAGCCCCCCTGCACACGCATAGGGCCCCATTAGGGCCAGGCGACGTCGACCGTTGTAGCTGGCTCCAGCCACCATGGGTGGCCGCTGGTCCGGTGCCCCAGGGAGAGGGAGAGGAGGGGAGGTGAGGTTGTTGGGTGAAGGAATGGTGGTGATTGTGAAGGAGGAAGAGGAACTGAAGGAGGAAGTGATTGAATTGAAGAAGAATGAGATGGAGGAGAGATAAAGGGGTTGTGGTGGAGATGGGGCTGCCTCAGGCATGGGTTGGTCGGAGATGGTGGTGGTAGGGGTGTTGTGGTGATTTTAATAAAGGAGGAGGAGGAAATGGTGTTAGTGGAGGGAGGAGACGGAGATGGTGTAGTTAATGTTTGGAGATGAAGGTGGAGAGGTGGAGATGGTGGCCGAAGGTGGTAGGCACCGGCGTGGTGGTCAATGGTGGTGATGGCACGGTGGTTGGTTATTGCAGGAGATGAGAGAGATAGAGTGAGAGATGGTAAATTGGAGAGTGAGGAAGAGAAGGTGGAGGACAAGGAGAATAGAGATAGAGAGGAGAGAGAGAGAGAGAAATTTAAGAGGGTTGTCGTTGGCCAAGGGAGAAGAAAGAAAAGGAAAAAGAAAAAGAAAGAAGAAAGAGAAGGAAGGGAAAATAAAAGGAGAAGATATTTTGGGGGAAGATATTTTGGTTTGTGGTGGAGAAAGAAGGAAAAAAGAAAAAAGAAAAAGAAGGAAAAAGATATGGAGGAGAATAAAAGAGAAAAAAAAAAGATGAAAGGAAAAATAATATTCGGATAGATATCCTAGATCAAGGAAAAATACCGAAAATGCCAAAAAAAATGGAGTGGCCTGGAAAGGTCTCCAAACTAAAATAGTAAATATTATTTTAAGGTTATGACAAAATTAGATTCCAGAATTCAATCCCTTTTCAAATTAAAAATCTTGAACCGACGATACTGATCGACACCAAAGCCGGTCGATCTTCGATAAATTCAGAAAAATCTCTAAAAATATGGTAAGATAGAAAATGAGATTCAGAAAAATCCCTAAAAATATTGTAAGATAGAAAATGAGATTCGAAGAAATAATATGAAAGCAGATTTTAGAAATTCAACACCATTTGTAAATTTAAAAAAAAAATCTAAGAATTGATCGGCGGCACCAGTCGATACCAGTTTTGAAGATTTTATAGAATAATTCTGAAAAATCCAGGAAATCATGAAAAATCTAAAATATTAGAAAACAATATTTAAAACCAAAATCTATCAAATATGACTACCAGAAAGACCAATCAAGTAATATACTAGGATCGAGTCCTTGGTTCAGACTTGGGCTGACTCCAAATTCACGAATCCGGATCCAATGCAAAACCATCGCATAGATAATCATTAAACAAAAATAAATACAAAAATTAAATAAAAATATGATCAAAAAATTTGAATACGTAACTAAGTATGTTTTTGGGAATAGGGTGTTACATATATGAAGTTGAATGTTACTAAAATGGTTGACCATACGACTTGGTGGAGTTATATCCCCACTACTTGATGATAAGTGGAGTTAATTTATTTCAATCTTATTCATAGTACTGGGATTGGGGAGTGTGTTGAGTCGGATAAAATCAATCTGGCATATTTGGTTGGTTAAAGTTATGCAATGCCAATTTGATAATATTTGAGTCAAAAGAGATCGGGGTGAAATATGAATTTACATTTGCATGAAAAAAATTATAATTATGATCCATATCATATAAAAAGACAAATCAAAAACAAATAAACAAATAAATAATCAAAAAATAAGAAACTTGCCTTCGTAAGAGTAAACCTTAGACCTAGACGACTTCTAATGGGTTGACTGTCCAGGAGAGGTATATCGCGGCAGTCTGGCCATAGGTTAATCTGCTAGGAAGGAGAAAAACTCAGTCAGAGGTACTCGTTCAGAGCAACATGCCTTAATTAAAATAAACCACTGGTTTTTGAGGATCTTGCCTCTTAATCTCCAACCTTAGACACCAATTTGACCAGAGTCAAACTCTAACAATTTCCTCCCGAGGTCAATCTCCTATTGAATCTGAGATGTCCCTAGGGTCAACTCAACTCAATTTTAAGTTAGGATTGGGTTAGTAAGTGAGGAGATGATTTTTTGGGCTAAGGGAGGGTAATGACTCCCTCAATTTATCTTATTTATCGATAAAGCCATTAGTCATTTTCTTGCACGTGTGCAAGTATATAGCAAAAGGTACACTCCGAGCAATATAAACTACTCAAAAGTGTTTCCTATACTACATGTGATGCATAGCACTCTTCAACAGTAATTAAAATGTAACAAAATTAGATAAATGCCCTAGAATGCTAAGTCTAGACCGTCTTTTAGAATTAACAATCACCAAATTACTGTTGAGGTTAAAAAAGTGTGCATAATAAATTAAGCAGGAAAACTAAACACTTTAGAAACTTCACAATTCAAGCAACCTGCAAGAAGTAGTGCTTCCTTTTTTGTCGTGCAAACATGGCTTTGGCCACGTTTGCACAAAAACAGTGAGGTTCCCTGAGCTTTGCTTTCTAAAGCAGAGGCTCATGTGCGTTAAATATGTTCTGCAGTTATTTGTTTCCTGAAATCAGCCCCTGCACACAAAAACAGAGAAGAAAACTTAACCGTTAGTAAATTAAAAAGAAAATGTTGTCCCTCCCCGGCTACAGCACTAAAATTTGATCGAGGCAAAACCTGCACAAAAAACAAAGTTTAAAAATAATAGATTAAAATGTGCTAAGTTCCTCGATACTATCGCTATAGCAAGTGGCCATGCAGGTCATGATCCACAAGGAGGAACTACGACGTTTAAGTATTCTTTTAAGTTTACTAAAAACCAGTTAAATAGTTTCTTCTTAGTTTTGAAATAAAAGAAAAGAAAAGAGTTCTAAGTTAGGAAAGGAAAAAATCAAAGAAAGAAGGAGAAAATATTGATGTTTTTGTTTTAAGTCAAGAGAAGAACTAAGTTAAAAGAGAAAGAATCAAAAGAATAAAGGACGTGCCCAGGGGCAGGACAGGAGGGCAGTAGAGGGTAAAGATGAAACGGTCTATAGAATCTAACTAGAATGGAGTTTACACTACGTATGAATGAACAGTAAAGTATGATTACAGTAGTGATGAACAGTGATCATGTATAGTAATAGTATGCACAGTAAATACTAACAGTAATGATGCACAGTGCTGATGAACAGTATGAGTCAGTATGAAGAAGATGAACAGTAATATGAGCGATCGCTCGTAACAGGACTAGAAGCCGAATACCCTGTGAGAGGTTCTGAACTTCTGCCTCCTGATTCCTCTTTAATGAGTTGGAGGTGCGCAATGCAATCCTGCTGTGAGAGCTATTGATCGATAGATGAATGCAAAGTCTACTTAAGATGAAATGCTTGAGAATGAAATAAAAGATGAAATATTATTTGAAAATATTGAATTACAGAAGTGAGAGCTTACAAGGCTTGTCTTGAATTAATAGTCTTGGAGACCGGATATAAGGAGTAGTAGGAATACAACTTGAAATTTTAAAGAAGAAGGAGGAGAGGATTACAAGAGGAAATCCTAAGCACTTGTGTTTCTAGCTCTGCCTTTGAATGGAAGAAGTGGCCTTGAATTTATAGGAGAGGGTCGAGCCTTCTGGAGTGATGAGTAGGCTGGAATCTGCTTTGAGTCTTGTCTGTGAGTCCTACCTGCTTTGGCTTTGAGTCTTGTCGGCGAGAGCTTTGTGTCTCTCTGCTTTGGAATCTGTCAGCTTTGAGTCTTGTCGAGAGCTTTGAGTCTTGTCGAGGAATTCTTTTGCTTTTGCTTTTGTCTTTGTCGGATGCTGCTTTTGAGGTGAGGAGTCTTTGAGTCATGTCTTCTTTGGAATCTGTCAGCTTTGAGTCATGTCTGCTTTGGAATCTGTCAGCTTTGAGTCTTGTCAAACTTTGAGTCCTGTCGGCGAGTCATGTCTGCTTTGGAATCTGCTTTTGCTTTTGTCTGCTTTTCTTTTTGTCTTGTTTGATTGGATATTTTGTCTAGAGTGCTGTCGGAGAGGAATCTTGTCAGCGAGAGCTTTGAGTCAGGAATCTCGTTAGCTTGAGTCATGTCAAGCTTTGGAGTCTTTTCAGTGGGTCATGTCTGCTTTTGCTTTGTTGGCTGCTTTTGGAGGTGAGTTTGAATGCTTTGTCTGGAGTGAAGGAATTTGTGTTACTTTATGTCCTGTCTGTCTTTGTCTTCTTTGCTGCAAGTTTGAATGCTTTATCTGGAGTGTTGTCTGTTGAATGCTTTTTTCTGGTGAAGGAATTTTCTACATGTCATATAGATCTTGTCCACCTATAGGATCTGATGAAGAGGATGTTGTTGAGCTTGCTCGTGACCTATTGAGTTGTTTCTGCATTTTTCTGAATTTTTGGAATTTTAGGAATTGTTGGAATTCATCTTCGGAGTCTGAGTATTCTTGAATTGTTGTTGGAGTCTTGTGAGTGGGCTTTGGAGTAACTGGAGAGTCTGTCTTTTTAGGAACTTGTTGAATTTGATATTGAAGTCTTTTGCCGGTGGCGATGAACTCGGTAACTGTTGTGTCAGAACATATTGTTTGGTTGAATTTGTCCCACCACTTGATTTTGAATTCTCTGAAGAGGCTCATTGGAAATTTGTCAGTGGCACTGTAATGTTGACCAATTTGGTAGCTCCAGCATAGGATCCATGGAACTTTGAATTCTCTGTAGAATTGTACTGTCTTCTCGTAGTGCTATCCTTTAGCTTTGAGTAGGTAGATGTTGAATCCTTTGAGTACTGTGGATGGTAGGATATCTGTTGTGGGTCCATATGAATGCTACCATTCATAGAACCAAATTAGGAATTCTTCTTGGCAGTTTGAATGAAAGGTGAAGAATCATGAGTGGTCGAATGGCCTGTAAAGGAAGGCACGATACCATGCCATCCTATAGTCATGATAGGAGTAACCTTTTGGAATATAGTTGACTATGAAGTCTTTTGTAGTGGCAAGGCTTGCCCATTCTGATGGCTTGATGATTCTTTGATAACACGTTTTGAGTAAGAGATTTGGTCAGGATTGTGCTTGTCCATGGTGTGGTATAGCTCAATAGAGCCGGAGTCTACAAGGACAAGTTCATAGTATCTTTGGTTTTTGAGTGGATCATCTGGAATCCATTGGCAACCTAATGGTAGGATTTTGTTGATGAATGAAGTAAGGGTTCTGTAATCAGGGACTTCATTGAAGGTAGTGAGTAGTAAATGGTCTCGATTTTTCTTTGCAAAATAGGGAGATGAATCGATTGTGAACCGAGGCCTTGAAGTATTTTGAATTTTTGAAGAAGGTGTTGAAGAAGTCATAGCATAAGAAGAGGGGGAAAATTTCCTAGAACTTGGAATCTATTAGGACTTTGAATAGGAGATGTAGAGAGGGATAAGATTTTTATCTCATAATCTTTTGAATTGACTGTCTTCTGAATTGGAGACTTTCCTTTGTCTTCGTTCATTTTGAGTCTGTTTGTTCGGGAATTGGGTAAGGAATTGTCAAGACTGGGAATAGAAATAATGGTTTGCCATTTATGAAAGATATGCTTAGATGCATTGGTTTCCATTATTATGAATGTATGAGGAGTGCAAAGGTTTGAATGAACCCTTTTCATGCAAGGACCTGAATGAATTGTTTGAGGAATGCAAAGACTTGAATGAACTGTGCGAGGAATGCAAGGACTTGAATGAATCTTTTCCTGTTTGACTACCTGAGTGTTGACACTTTGAATGAAATTTATACTAGGGTAAATTGAACTAGTTTGAAGGGCTTTCAATTCTTCGTATCTAATAGGAATTATAAAGTTGAATAAGATTTTTGTCCCATGATATTCGTACCTAAGCCGTTTGAATCAATCCAAAATGGGTAGATTTGAGTTAAAAATGGAATTCCTAATATCACATCAGTGTTCAAATCATTAACAATAATGAATTGATGTTTGAAACAGATTTTTCCATTACATATTGATATTCTTGTTAACTTTCCTATGACCTTTAATGGTGAATTATTTACCGTTACCAATTTTTCATTTGTTGATTCATAATATTTCGTTGGAAAGATCCCGTCTCTGATTACACTATGATCAGCTCCTGAATCTACCATAGCTGTGAAGGTTACTTTGGAGTTATCAATGGCAAGTGTTATTTGTATGAACCATTTTTGATAATTAAATCTTTGAATGGTCGAAATGAATTTAGGGTTTGAAGGTTCAGTGGTGAAAATTGTGATTTCATCTAAGGAGAAGGGTGGTTCTTCAGTTATAATTTCTTTTCCTTTATGAATTTGACTTTGAATAAGGGACATTTGTGTTTCATAAGTTAAGTTTTTTGTTTCTATTTGTCGTAGATCTTTTTTAATATGTTTGATTTCTTCTTTTAATTGTTTTACTTCTACTCGGATTTCTTGAATGTCATTTGGTTTGTTCTTTAGGTTTGTATTAATCGGATAAATTTCAAAAAAGTTTTGAAATACTAAAAGGTTGAGTTAGGAGATTATCCTTTTCTTCTTCTTCATTTATTATTAAAGATTTTAATTTTTCTAAGTGTTCCTTTTGTTGTCTGGATCAGGAATTTGTTGTATCATATCAAATATCAATTCTTTTGATTTTCTTTTCAAAGTATTTTCCTGAGACATATTAATCATATTGACTTGCTTACATTTACAAGTAGTTTCGCTTGAGTCATTTGAACTTGATGAATTATAGAAATCATCGTCGTCAGATATTTTATTAATTTCAGAATAGATTTGTAACATTTCTTTTAATTTTTCTTTTATATTTGAATCTACGTCTGACATGCCATTTATTATTTCATTAATTTTACTTTGTCGTTTTGATCTACACCTATTCGCCATGTGACCTGGTTTGCCACATTTGTAACAAGTAATTGTTTGGGTTTATTTTGATAATAGTTATCGTTTGAGTAGTTTTGAGAATTCTTATGTCTTCTTGGTTTATATTTTTTATTAGTAATCATTTTTTGAGTATGTTTCTTTTCTGTTGAAGGAGCCTTATCCCTGTGATGCCAAATGCTTCACAGAAGGAGCCCATTTCCTGACGTTTGTTGCCATATTTGGCTTGGAATTTTAACTCATGACACGCTTGTAATGCTTCCTTTTCGACAAATGCAAATAATTGACCGTATGTTATGGTACTAAAATCAATGTTGTCATCTTCAACTCCATAGTCTTTTTAATACTTGTGAAAACTCTTTGGGAGAATAAATTGGGTAATGCTGTTATGAATTTTTCTTTCCAAAAAGATTTGGTTGAATCGGATCGTTTTAATACATGAGTTAGGAACATGTCCTTATACCATCTGAAATCAGAAAGGTTGGACATCTTAAATTAGTAAGGAATATTTTGGAGGATCCTAGTTCTTCTGTAGGATTTCCTATGAAATGAGTGGCTATCGTAACAATGAGAAAATTAGCGGAATCATTTTTCTTTTGAATTATTCGTTGAGCGTCTTCTACTTCTATTTCATGATTTAAAACGGCTTGTTTCTCTTCTAGGGTTAATGAATTATCCCACCAATATTTTAATTGTCCAGTGAATCCAGTGACTATGTAGACTGTGACATTTTGTTCTGGTAATCGGTTGGTTTTGTAGGCTGTTACTGCCATACCTATCTCTTGTAGTGTATTGAGTATTCCGTATTCGCTTTTTCCGTCTATATTCCATTCGTAGACAGAAGTGCCATCATAGCTTGATTTGAATATTGCCTTTTCTTCGTATTGAATATCTAGAGGAGTCGGCCTAGGATAATAATTCCTAGTGTTGCCTTTACGCCAATTATATGAATTTTGATTATTATTTCTGTATGAATTATTTCTCTTGTATTTTGTACCTACTCGATTAATTTCTAAATTTTGGTCTGTTCCCTGAATATTATCTTCTATTTGATTTATTTGTTGTACTAATGAGTCATCTGATTCGTTTGTGGTTTCAGATTCTGATTTATCCTTTTGTTTAATAGCGTTAACTTTTGAAGTATTATTAATTTTTTCTAAGGCTTGATTTACTCGTTCTAATAAACTTGTTGGCTGAGTTTTCTCTTTAATAGTATTAACCTTTGAAGTACTTGGAGTATTTTCATTAATTTTCTCTAGAGCTTGAGTTACTCTTGCTAGTAAATTCATTGGTTGAATCTCTTCTTCGTATTCTACAGGTAAACTATTTGGTTGGAAATGTGGTTTTGAATGACTTTGTGGGAACTTAGGATTTGAATCCTTTTGAGTCCTTTTAATTTCTGTTGATAGAGAATCAATTTGTTGAGTTATGGTATGTAACAATTGAATTTGAATAATTATTTTGATGGTAAACCTTTTTAATGTCGTCAATGTTAACTGGTTCATTATAATTTTTACCTCTCTTGAAGGGTGAAGCAGTGACTTCTCCTTCATTAGTTTGAATCTTGATGGATTGTAATGGTGGATGAATTGAAGTTACAGTATTTCCATCTGTGAGTTGCCATTTCTTATATAGACTAGTTTGGACATTAATTTGGGATTGTTCGTAAGGGTTTTGAATTCCTTGTTTTTCTAAATAATATTTTAACCAAAATTCAAAAATGAAATCAAACTTATGTTCGTTCATGAATATGATCCATTCTTTTATTAATTTTTCTTTGTAAGTGCTATCGAATTTTGAGAACCAATTAAAATATTTGGAATCCCAAAAGTCTCCCATTAATTCGAAACTTCTGTTAATGAATGGTTTCTGACTAGTAATAGCATTAATTTCTCCAGTAAAGTCTGTTCTCATTTGGGATGATGTTGGAGAGTAAGTTTCTTGATTTACTTCTGGAAGAGGTGATTTATGGAATACTTTGATTGGTTATTGGAAGGAATATTCTGAACATGATTTCCTACTGGGTTCAGCGTACCTATAGGAAGTCGAAGGTCTTTCCTTAAATGAATTAAATCTTATTAATACTGTTCCGTCTATTTCCTCTATGATGTCAGAGACTTCCGTCCTCTCTATGTCTCTAGGATTTTGGGGATTTTCTATTTTGAATTCTTTCGGGATTGTAATCTCATTCCATTTGAGTCTCTTGGGGACGAAGGTCTTTGACTGCTCTGCTTCAATCTGAAGTAGAACAGTTTCCTCTTGAGTGGGTGAACCTATCATTTTGAATCTTGGGTGCATATGAGAACTCATTAATTTAAAATATATTTTGTACATAACCGCTACTTGTTCGGTGAATCTTTCGAACTCACCACCTTGCAAGTGGATGTCTAAGATCAATGAATCTAGGAATAATGGGTCGGTCAAAGATACAGAGTAATTTGGCATACAGTTGAAATAGACTGGTCCGTTACATATATTGGTTTGAATCATGGATAAGATGGATGATTTATATCTCTTGAGTCTTTTATCTCTTAAGGCTGTGTACACAGGAATGTCAACGCCAGTGTGGACTAGTGGCTTAATAGCAATTTGAATTAATCCAAAATGAATGTATCGGAATCCTTTCCTAAGGAACTCTTGTAACGCTAGTTTGGATAGTAGTTGAATGGTTTGAGATTTATTTTGAATATTAAATGACTCCCTCACTTTATCTTATTTATCGATAAAGCCCTTAGTCATTTTCTTGCACGTGTGCAAGTATATAGCAAAAGGTACACTCCGAGCAATATAACTACTCAAAAGTGTTTCCGATACTGCATGTGATGCATAGCACTCTTCAACAGTAATTAAAATGTAACAAAATTAGATAAATGCCCTAGAATGCAAAGTCTAGACCGTCTTTTAGAATTAACAATCACCAAATTACTGTGAGGTTAAAAAAGTGTGCATAATAAATTAAGCAGGAAAACTAAACACTTTAGAAACTTCGCAATTCAAGCAACCTGCAAGAAGTAGTGCTTCCTTTTTTGTCGTGCAAACATGGCTTTGGCCACGTTTGCACAAAAACAGTGAGGTTCCCTGAGCTTTGCTTTCTAAAGCAGAGGCTCATGTGCGTTAAATATGTTCAGTTATTTGTTTCCTGAAATCAGCCCCTGCACACAAAAACATAGAAGAAAACTTAACCGTTAGTAAATTAAAAAGAAAATGTTGTCCCTCCCTGGCTACAGCGCTAAAATTTGATCGAGGCAAAACCTGCACAAAAAACAAAGTTTAAAAATAATAGATTAAGATGTGCTAAGTTCCTCGATACTATCGCTACAGCAAGTGGCCATGCAGGTCATGATCCACAAGGAGGAACTACGATGTAAGCGTTTAAGTATTCTTTTAAGTTTACTAAAAACCATTAAATAGTTTCTTCTTAGTTTTGAAATAAAAGAAAAGAAAAGAGTTCTAAGTTAGGAAAGGAAAAAATCAAAGAAAGAAGAAGGAGAAAATATTGATGTTTTTGTTTTAAGTCAAGAGAAGAACTAAGTTAAAAGAGAAAGAATCAAAAGAATAAAGGACGTGTTAGTTTTTAAAGTTGTTCTAGAAATAAGAAATTAAAAGAAAGAAAGAATATAAAAGTTACTTACCTTTTTGGTGGATTACTATACCTTGGATCGGTTTACCTTGAGTTGGAGGTGATTAGCGCATAGTCCATAAGAGTTGGTTTGAGTCTCATTCACATTATATCATTAAAATGAAGTAAGTATGAAATGATACAGATTTAGGCTAAGAACCCATCATCATAAGCTATTGGTGGCATTCACAGAGGCAAGGCTATTCCGTTGCTATTTGACTCACTTGGATTGTAATCGATACAGAAAAAATAAAATAAAAATAAGAAGGAAAAGAAAATAGAAAGTAAACTTTGACTAATTGAAAAACGATAAAAAGAAATGAAGAAGATTACATTCAATGTCATTCTAAATATAATTCAGCCTCTCTTTACCTCATGAATCTCTTCTCTAATTTAGGTTTATAAATAAACAAGAAAATTACATAAACATAAAAAAATCCTAAGTTAAACTAAAAGTAAAACCTAGCCTAAACTCTCTGCTAGAGTGCATCCCTTTCTGCTCTAAGATGTGCAGCATTTATAGCTAATCTGGATATTAGAGAGGAGTACGAAGATAAGGGGAGCAAATGCTTCCCCAACTGCCTAAACAAAGCCATTGATCCACAGCAAGAGCTGTGGATCCGCGGCAAGGATCCGGTGAGAGTGCCAGATCCTGGAGCGCATTAATTTGGTTCTCTGTTATCCGATACTCTTCAATTGGTTTTGTCTTTATCTCTCCGAGATCTTTAGAATTACATCCTAATTCTTTGTTGTGAAATAAATCCTCCAAAATCTGATTAATTTGGACAAGATTTAAGATTATTCTCTCCCTCCATTAATCATACCCTACATAAATTAGACATTAAGACAGTAAATAGCAGAGTTTATTACAAGATAAATATTAGAATGTAATAATAGATAATGCAATGTAAGTGTATAATCAAGAGTCAAGTTTAAGAGATCAAGAAAAGATGCAAATTGAAGCACTCTGGCTGGCCAAGTCCTACATCGGCTACTTTCACCTAGAGGGGGGTGAATAGGTAAAGTGCTAATCAAATGCAAAATTTAAACCTTTTACTCTAATAAAACTAAAACACACAAATGAAGTCAATAAGTGAAGCCGAATTCCAGATGAGGGGCTCTAGAACTTCTCCTTAAAATTCTTCTAGATTAAGAGTTGAGGTGCTTTAATAACATTCTTGATTCAATATAAGTGTAGCACAAAATCAAGAATGTATATTGATGAGCAATAAAAAAATACAACAATAACTAAGCCATTTGTCCCAAGTATTTGGGGTAGGCTACATGAACCAAAAGAAAATTACAACGAATCGGACACATGGATCAGCTTTCTCCACTCATTCTTATCGATCAATTGCCTTCACTAAGACCTTTAGCCTCTTTATCTTGTCGTATTACCTCCATCCATGTTTTCTTCAGTCTCCCCTGCGTTCTTTTAACGTGCCTTAATTTGATACACTCTACTCGCCAGACCGGTGCATCTATAGGTGTACATCGCACATGACGGAATCATCGTAGGTAGTTTTCTCTCACTCTTCTGTAGAGGCTATACTTATCTTAATACGAATATCCTCATTTCTCACCTATCTCTCCTCGTGTCTCCATACATCAAACGAAGCATGCGCATCTCTGCTATACTCATCTTCTGGGTATGATATCTATTTATAGCCCAACATTCTGTCCCATAAAATAAAGCTGGCCTAATAGCAGTCTGGTAAAACTTTCCCTTCAACTATAACGGAATATTACGATCACAAAAAACTCTTGTTGCGCTCCTCCATCTCAACCAGCCGGCTTGGATCTTATGGTTGACATCATTACTGATCTCCCCATTCTTTTGGATAATAGAACTCAAGTACTTAAAATGACTGCTCATCAATATTTCTTGACTATCTAGTGTCAAAATACTATAATCTTAGATTCCCTGTTTACTGAATTTACACTCCATATACTCTGTTTTGGTCTGACTTAATCTAAAACCTCAAGATTCTAGAGTTTTCCTCCATAATTCCAATTTTGCATTTGCCCCAGCTCTCGTTTCGTCGACTAGGACAATATCATCAACAAATAGCATATACCATGGAATCTCATCCTGAATAGCTCTAGTAAGCTCATCCATCACTATGGTAGATAAGAATGAACTCAATGCATATCGATGATGCAATCCAATTGTGATAGAAAAATCACTTGTTATGCCTCCACAAGTTCTGATATTTGCCACTACTCCATCGTACATGTCCCTGATTATGTCAATATATTTGATGGGAACTCCCTTTTTCATCAACGTCCACCATAATACCTCTCTTGGCACCTTATCATAAGCTTTTTGTAAATCAATAAAGACAATATGCAAATTTCTCTTCCTCTCTTCAAGGCCTCTTTAACTTCAGATTCGCTAATTCTGCGCATATAATTACGGTTCATATCTTGGCACTGAATGGTATGGTCATCTAAATCTTGTAGAGTTACCATTGAAAAATTTGTCAAAATACTCTCTCCATCTTTCTTTGATTTCTTCATCTTGAACTAAAACCTTCTGATTCTCATTTTTGACATGCCTCACAGTACATAAGTTTCTAGTCTTTCTCTCTCTTATTCGAGCAATTATATATATATCTTTTTCAACCTCGTTGATGTCCAAGTTCTTATACACTTCATTGTATACTTTAGCTCTTGCATTCTGAACAGCTTTCTTAGCCTCCTTCTTCGCTAGCTTATACCTCTCAAAACTCACTCCATCATAATTTTTCTTCAAATCTCTGTAAGAGTTTTGTTTGATCTTAATGGCAGCTTTTACCTTTTACCTCTTCATTCCACCATGATGTATTCTTACATGGTCGAGCACCACCCCGTGACTCACCAAGTACATCTTTAGCTACTTTTTTAATGCAGTTAGCAATTTATTTCTTGTTATATTGGGATCATGTTGGGCTTTCTAATCTACTTCATGTACTACTCGATGTACAAAAACTCCTTGGTTACCTTCTTTTAGCCGCCACCACTTAATCTTAGGATCTAACTGAAAAGTCACCTAGAGGGGGGGTGAATAGGTGACAATGCTAATCTATGAACTAAATGCGGAATTTAATAACTTAATGCAAATTACACTCAAGTGTGATCAACAAATGATTCACACACAACCAAGCCAAGCAAATATGAATGCACAATATGAATAAGGCAAGGCACAAAGTAAAGAGAGAGATAGAGAGAGCCAATGGATCAAGCGCAAACAACAAGATATGTTATCGAGGTTCGAGCACCCAGCTCTACATCCCCGCCTTCGACACACGAAGGATTTCCACTAGCTTGTCCACTTAGGACCCTTTATAAGGAGTACCCAACTCCTCTCTTTACAACCTCCTCCCTGAGGCACAAATCCAAGCCAACCAACACAACCTCCTCCTTGACGCAAACTCCAACAATCACAACCTCCTCCTTGAGGCAAATTCCAAACCAATACAACAAACTCTCAATCACCAACCAATACAAGGATCACCTCTCAACTAGAGGGATACAACCCAAAGCACAAAGCTAAGAAAAGATTGGGTTACAACTTGGTGGTCACAACAACAACCACAAACAACTTCTTCTTCCACACAAATAACCTATAGATATAGATAGTAGATTTTTGCTCAAGTGTGGAGAAAACCAAAGGAATGGAAATCAGAAATCACAAAGAAAATCCTTGAGAAAAATCAAGAAATCAAGATAGAATAGTTCAATCAAAATTCTTTCCCAAAAACCCTTTCTTTGATTTTCCAAACCCTAATGAAAACACCAAATGGATTATACAATTCAAGCTCAAAAACTTCTTTTGATTGCTTTGAAAACACCAGAGAATCAGCAAAAATTCGTACAGAAAATCTTAGAGAAAACCTCTCTCAAATGGGGTATTTATAGGCAATTACAGAAAATAGCCGTTTACAGAACTTTTGCCAGAAATAGCCTTCCGGTCGACCGGGACGGTCGACCGCCCAACGGTCAAATTTAGAACCGTTGTGGCTACCGGTCGACCGCCTCGGTCGACCGAAAATACCTGAGAGCAAACTGCTCTCTGTCGGTCGACCGCTTCGGTCGACCGGATGCAGTGTCAGCCTGCGTGCACGTATCCGTGCACGTCAGTCGACCGGAACGGTCGACTGGCTTCTTTGGTGCGGTCGACCGTACCAGTCGATCGGCCAAGCCTGGCAGACAAAAATCAGGTCTGAAATCTGGGGAAAAAATATTATAATAAATCCCACAAAATCTCTAAAATTTCACAAAAATAGTTTTATCATTTTATATTGAAATACAAACTTGTGTTAAAAATCCTAACACAAATTTCAAACATATTTGACTATTTTTGTGTCATAGAAATTTTGCCAAAAACCAAAAACCGTATTTTCTAAAACCTTGTATTTTGAATAGAAAATACACATTGTCTAAAACTCATCCATGATACAAAAATATGATATTTAAACACTTTGAAGCATATTGTATATGAATAGAAATTCAATATACACGAAACATATATATATCATGATTTTTGTCATTAAGTCCAAAAATATGTTTTGTTGTAAATACCAAAACATAAAACACATGGAATAGATTATCAAACAAAGTTTGTCTAAACAATTGAAGCATGCATGTATATTGAACAAATCTAATATACATAAACCATGTAAACTTGTTTTGATAAGAAATCTATTCATGAAAACCAAGATCGGTTAAACCTAAAACCGAAAATCAAAACATGAAAGGTGTGTGTTGTGAACTTGAGCTTATCATACTATTCTAATCTTTACAATTAGGATCTAAACCCAAACTAAAACTATGGATACCTAAGTCTTCTTGTAGAGCGCAATCTCCAAGCTAGAGCGCAATCTCCAAGTAGGCTCGATCCAAAAACTCTTGATTCACCGAGCAGGTGCAATGTATGATCTTTGATGCGCGGGCTCTTGAATCAACATGTGCAAGCTTCCAATACATCTTGTTGAAGCTAAACAGCAACTAATATCTTGATTAATAAACTGAAACTAAAATCACAAAATAATTAGTACACATAACTACATGAGTTAATCATCATCAAAACTAGAGTGAAAGGCCTTTGGGCCAACAATCTCCCCCTTTTTGATGATGACAAAACTCATGGAGTTATATATGCATGGATTAAAGTAAAGCTTCAAAGAAGCTCCCCCTTAACTCATGCATAGGAATAAACAAACAATAAGATGCATATAAACAGGGTATATAAACAGGGTTCTTGACATAAAATGAATATGCATATGAAACATGCTATTGATTCCAATTAAAACAAAACAACATGCTCTTGATACCAATGGATACTAATAAAAACAAAACTCATAATGCTCTTGATACCAATACCAATGGAGATGAAATGAACATAAAACTGAAAACTCATGCATATCAACTCCAATAAATCTTCTCCCCCTTTTTGTCAACATCAACAAAGGGGTAAAAACAAAAAGATATGAATTCTTCTCCCCCTAAATATATGAAACAAAGAATAAACAAACTACTTCAAGGGGTGAAACAAAAAATGATACCAATTAAAAAAGTGTCAAAGAAGTGCATTATGATATCAATAGAAAGTGATCATAAAAACATTTAAGAAATGCCTACCAATTACCAATTGAAAGTAAGAGGGGCATTGAAAACAAATATGATACCAATTGAAATTAGAACATATTGAAAATAAAACACATGATACCAATTGAAAAACACATTGATACCAATTTGAGTGAACAAATGCATCTTGATACCAATTGAAGATATATATCTTTATAAGCATATGATACCAATTAAAAATCAATAATCATTCTTAAATCATTTTTTTTTTTTCATAAAGTTAGGGAGTGGGAAACAAAACCAATGGTAAACTAAATATCAAATGAAAATGTGAGTTTTCACCCCCCTTATGAAATACCAACTAAACATATGCTTAGGCTAGAAATAAGATACCAGTTGAAAACTAAGTCAATTGAAATAATGTTAAAGCTCAAGCTTAGCATAAGCAAGATAATGATAATGCTTGTATAAAGAAACCAATTGAAAATTGAATCAATTGAAAATGATGGTCATTTAAAAAAATCAAGCTTATCATAAGCAAAATTTGTGCATATATCTTGAAGCACAAATAAATCATCTATATATGTATGTAAGAAATAGATACCAATTTAAAATTTGATTCAGAGATACCAATTGTAAATTGATACTATATGAAGTGTATGCATACATATATATAAGACAAAACATATATGAGTATACAAAAGGATGTCTAGATTTGATACCAATTGAAAGAATTCAATGATACCATTTGAAACAACAATAAGATCAAGTGTATATCTCATATTCACTACCACCCAATCATGTGCAAGTTTAAAATGATTTTCATTATAAAGCATACATGAACATGATCTCCCATCCAACCGCCCTTTGATGGTAGGGGTTTTCAAAATAGATTTGAAATTATAGTTCGTTTGAAAAACACTACCAAAGAAAGGAATATCGCAACTAGTTAAATGGAAAACTTGTTAACTAGTACGAAATCCTTCAAGTAAGGAATAACAAAAATATTTTTCATGAAACATGAAAATCACATGATCACTAACACTCAAATTCCATAAAGCCCAAATCATAGTCTCATGAAAACAAATCATGAGTAAACAAGTAAGTGAGTGAACAAGTGTAATGTGAAATACATTGTCATCATGAAAATAGATAATCAAGCTCGATTGAAATTCCTTTAAAATATGAACACATGAAAAACTAAATCTTCATTAAAGGAAATTTCCTCAATGACACGAAAACAAATCAAACTCCAAGGCATATGTATGTTTTGACAAAACAAAAGTATACATACATATCCCTAAACACAATTGAGTCCAAAATATAGATTTGTATGAAAAGCAAATGACTCAAGGGGCATACATGTATATCTTAAGATTTGTCAAAATAGACATATACATGAAGTGAAAACACTTAATCATAGGAAAACACATCAAAAATAGGAATACATGTTTGAATGCATGAATCATCAAAACTAGACTATACTAGAACATCTAATGGGTACAAATAGGCATCCAAGCACAAACATATATAAAGGTTTATTTGTGACCCATTCTATGTACAAGTATAAATCCTAATTTTAATAAAAACTAACATCTAAGCATATATCCAAATCATTAAGCATAAAACGAGTCATAAATCAACAATATTCTAAAAATGATCATTATGTAAATCCACATGCTATAAGAATCATAATATCAAAACAATTGTGAAAACACAAATTATGTATTCATCTAAACAATGGAGATATCAAATTGCAATACATGTATAGCAATAAACATACTAGTCAAAACATGAGTCATTAAAACGAAAGTTATAGAACATCATATGATCCTTATGCAAATGCATGTGCATTAGATCTAGAGCATACATGTTAGTCTAAACAAGGTGAGGCACTAAATATAGATCCATATGAAGCATGGGTGCTCAAGTGGCTAAACATATACAACCTTAATCTAATGAACATGGCACAAAGCATAATGAACAACAAAACACAACATGCTACAAAAGATGATCATAGAAAGCATGTAAACACTAAATGGAGTAAGGGATTGTTACCAAAACTGAAGAGGCAACTTTTCAAGTCTCCAAAACCCGGTGGTCCTCCCACCAATTCTCCTTGAGAGTGAAGCATCCAAATGGTTCTCTTTAGGCACGGAACGCATCCACTCCAAGGCACCAACACTCTCACGTTTTGCGAGAGCTCCCACCTACATCAAAAAGTATAGAGGTGGTCTTTGGTACCCATTTCTTTGTGGGTCCACGGGGGTTAGTGTCTTTTCTAACCCAAACAAAATTAGTTGCTAAATTTTCATGATAAATGCGATCATAACAAAATCTAGCAAGGTGGCCTTTTCGACCACAATGTGTACATGTGTACACGTGAGCATACATATGATGGTGGTGATCATGAAAAGCATGTGTATGCCTAGATGGGTGTGCATGCAAGGTTGGAACTTGTTTCTTGCGAACCAAGGTTTCCAATCGTGTGTGATTCATGGCACAATGGCTCAAAGTGGAGCCCAAACAATCAACACTTTTCTTCAAATTGTTTATATCATTTTCTATGCTAGAAGACAAAGTGGAACATGCTATAGGAGTGCAAGAAGTAGAAGCTACACTAGCATGACAAACATGAATATCAATCTCATTTTGTAAAGATTTATTTTTAATCAAAACCAAATCCAATTCTTTTGTAATTGAATCAATTTTATTTTTCAAAGTAAGATTTTCTTTGAAAACAAGATCCAATCTAGAAGACAAAACCTCATTGTGTTCTACAACATCATCAAAACCATTTTTGTTTTTCAAATCTTCAATCTCTTTAAGTGCAAGTTCAAGTTGAGATTGTAGTGAGTCACGTTCACTAGTGATCTCTTCTTTTTCTTGCAAAATCACTTCAAAATTAGAACATAAATCCTTTAATTCATTTTTCAAAACAAGATTATTCTCTTTCAAAAGTTTGTGTTTTTCTAAGAATTTTTCAAGCTTTTGAGTAAGTTCCATATTTAAAGTTTGAACCTCAAAATAACCATGGCAATAAGAATTAGAGCTATCATCAAGAGGGGAATCCGAGTGTACCTCAAGAGAGTCTTTCCCTTGGACCATGAAGCATTTATCTTTGGACATGTCTCTCTTGGATCTCCTCAAATTGTTGATGATCCTTGGAAGCTCGGGAGACGTTAAGATGCTCCAAACTGCAAAAGCCGAATCATAGCGATCAAAAATAGGTAAAAGATGTTCATTTAGAGATGCTAGAAGTGTCCTAAGGGCTAATGCATTGGCCTTCTTATGCTTGCTACTATTAGGGAGGGATTCTATAGTGATGGCTTGATAAACTAAATGTCCTAGTCCTTTTAGATGTCTAATCATGTCAACCTTCCAAGAGTCAAATCTAAAATGGTCAAACATAGGAGGGCTAGCCATGAGTGCAAACTAGTATGAGTGCAAATGAAAATGCAAATGAAGATTAGCAAACCAAGATCACTCCTAGGTGGTTAAACCTAAATATCAGGAGCACTAGCTCTGATACCAATTGAAAAGTCACCTAGAGGGGGGGTGAATAGGTGACAATGCTAATCTATGAACTAAATGCGGAATTTAATAACTTAATGCAAATTACACTCAAGTGTGATCAACAAATGATTCACACACAACCAAGCCAAGCAAATATGAATGCACAATATGAATAAGGCAAGGCACAAAGTAAAGAGAGAGATAGAGAGAGCCAATGGATCAAGCGCAAACAACAAGATATGTTATCGAGGTTCGAGCACCCAGCTTTACATCCCCGCCTTCGACACACGAAGGATTTCCACTAGCTTGTCCACTTAGGACCCTTTACAAGGAGTACCCAACTCCTCTCTTTACAACCTCCTCCCTGAGGCACAAATCCAAGCCAACCAACACAACCTCCTCCTTGAGGCAAACTCCAACAATCACAACCTCCTCCTTGAGGCAAATTCCAAACCAATACAACAAACTCCCAATCACCAACCAATACAAGGATCACCTCTCAACTAGAGGGATACAACCCAAAGCACAAAGCTAAGAAAAGATTGGGTTACAACTTGGTGGTCACAACAACAACCACAAACAACTTCTTCTTCCACACAAATAACCTATAGATATAGATAGTAGATTTTTGCTCAAGTGTGGAGAAAACCAAAGGAATGGAAATCAGAAATCACAAAGAAAATCCTTGGGAAAAATCAAGAAATGAAGATAGAATAGTTCAATCAAAATTCTTTCCCAAAAACCCTTTCTTTGATTTTCCAAACCCTAATGAAAACACCAAATGGATTGTACAATTCAAGCTCAAAAACTTCTTTTGATTGCTTTGAAAACACCAGAGAATCAGCAAAAATTCGCACAGAAAATCTTAGAGAAAACCTCTCTCAAATGGGGTATTTATAGGCAATTACAGAAAATAGCCGTTTACAGAACTTTTGCCAGAAATAGCCTTCCGGTCGACCGGGACGGTCGACCGCCCAACGGTCAAATTTAGAACCGTTGTGGCTACCGGTCGACCGCCTCGGTCGACCGAAAATACCTGAGAGCAGACTGCTCTCTGTCGGTCGACCGCTTCGGTCGACCGGATGCAGTGTCAGCCTGCGTGCACGTATCCGTTCACGTCAGTCGACCGGAACGGTCGACTGGCTTCTTTGGTGCGGTCGACCGTACCAGTCAACCGGCCAAGCCTGGCAGACAAAAATCAGGTCTGAAATCTGAGAAAAAATATTATAATAAATCCCACAAAATCTCTAAAATTCCACAAAAATAGTTTTATCATTTTATATTGAAATACAAACTTGTGTTAAAAATCCTAACACAAATTTCAAACATATTTGACTATTTTTGTGTCATAGAAATTTTGCCAAAACCAAAAACCGTATTTTCTAAAACCTTGTATTTTGAATAGAAAATACACATTGTCTAAAACTCATCCATGATACAAAATATGATATTTAAACACTTTGAAGCATATTGTATATGAATAGAAATTCAATATACACGAAACATATATATATCATGATTTTTGTCATTAACTCCAAAAATATGTTTTGTTGTAAATACCAAAACATAAAACACATGGAATAGATTATCAAACAAAGTTTGTCTAAACAATTGAAGCATGCATGTATATAGAACAAATCTAATATACATAAACCATGTAAACTTATTTTGATAAGAAATCTATTCATGAAAACCAAGATCGGTTAAACCTAAAACCGAAAATCAAAACATGAAAGGTGTGTGTTGTGAACTTGAGCTTATCATACTATTCTAATCTTTACAATTAGGATCTAAACCCAAACTAAAACTATGGATACCTAAGTCTTCTTGTAGAGCGCAATCTCCAAGCTAGAGCGCAATCTCCAAGTAGGCTCGATCCAAAAACTCTTGATTCACCGAGCAGGTGCAATGTATGATCTTTGATGCGCGGGCTCTTGAATCAACATGTGCAAGCTTCCAATACATCTTGTTGAAGCTAAACAGCAACTAATATCTTGATTAATAAACTGAAACTAAAATCACAAGATAATTAGTACACATAACTACATGAGTTAATCATCATCAAAACTAGAGTGAAAGGCCTTTGGGCCAACAATCTCCCCCTTTTTGATGATGACAAAACTCATGGAGTTATATATGCATGGATTAAAGTAAAGCTTCAAAGAAGCTCCCCCTTAACTCATGCATAGGAATAAACAAACAATAAGATGCATATAAACAGGGTATATAAACAGGGTTCTTGACATAAAATGAATATGCATATGAAACATGCTATTGATTCCAATTAAAACAAAACAACATGCTCTTGATACCAATGGATACTAATAAAAACAAAACTCATAATGCTCTTGATACCAATACCAATGGAGATGAAATGAACATAAAACTGAAAACTCATGCATATCAACTCCAATAAATCTTCTCCCCCTTTTTGTCAATCATCAACAAAGGGGTAAAAACAAAAAGATATGAATTCTTCTCCCCCTAAATATATGAAACAAAGAATAAACAAACTACTTCAAGGGGTGAAACAAAAAATGATACCAATTAAAAAAGTGTCAAAGAAGTGCATTATGATATCAATAGAAAGTGATCATAAAAACATTTAAGAAATGCCTACCAATTACCAATTGAAAGTAAGAGGGGCATTGAAAACAAATATGATACCAATTGAAATTAGAACATATTGAAAATAAAACACATGATACCAATTGAAAAACACATTGATACCAATTTGAGTGAACAAATGCATCTTGATACCAATTGAAGATATATATCTTTATAAGCATATGATACCAATTAAAAATCAATAATCATTCTTAAATCATTTTTTTTTTCATAAAGTTAGGGAGTGGGAAACAAAACCAATGGTAAACTAAATATCAATTGAAAATGTGAGTTTTCACCCCCCTTATGAAATACCAACTAAACATATGCTTAGGCTAGAAATAAGATACCAGTTGAAAACTAAGTCATTGAAATAATGTTAAAGCTCAAGCTTAGCATAAGCAAGATAATGATAATGCTTGTATAAAGAAACCAATTGAAAATTGAATCAATTGAAAATGATGGTCATTTAAAAAAAATCAAGCTTATCATAAGCAAAATTTGTGCATATATCTTGAAGCACAAATAAATCATCTATATATGTATGTAAGAAATAGATACCAATTTAAAATTTGATACAGAGATACCAATTGTAAATTGATACTATATGAAGTGTATGCATACATATATATAAGACAAAACATATATGAGTATACAAAAGGATGTCAAGATTTGATACCAATTGAAAGAATTCAATGATACCAATTGAAACAACAATAAGATCAAGTGTATATCTCATATTCACTACCACCCAATCATGTGCAAGTTTAAAATGATTTTCATTATAAAGCATACATGAACATGATCTCCCATCCAACCGCCCTTTGATGGTAGGGGTTTTCAAAATAGATTTGAAATTATAGTTCGTTTGAAAAACACTACCAAAGAAAGGAATATCGCAACTAGTTAAATAGAAAACTTGTTAACTAGTACGAAATCCTTCAAGCAAGGAATAACAAAAATATTTTTCATGAAACATGAAAATCACATGATCACTAAACACTCAAATTCCATAAAGCCCAAATCATAGTCTCATGAAAACAAATCATGAGTAAACAAGTAAGTGAGTGAACAAGTGTAATGTGAAATACATTGTCATCATGAAAATAGATAATCAAGCTCGATTGAAATTCCTTTAAAATATGAACACATGAAAAACTAAATCTTCATTAAAGGAAATTTCCTCAATGACACGAAAACAAATCAAACTCCAAGGCATATGTATGTTTTGACAAAACAAAAGTATACATACATATCCCTAAACACAATTGAGTCCAAAATATAGATTTGTATGAAAAGCAAATGACTCAAGGGGCATACATGTATATCTTAAGATTTGTCAAAATAGACATATACATGAAGTGAAAACACTTAATCATAGGAAACACATCAAAAATAGGAATACATGTTTGAATGCATGAATTATCAAAACTAGACTATACTAGAACATCTAATGGGTACAAATAGGCATCCAAGCACAAACATATATAAAGGTTTATTTGTGACCCATTCTATGTACAAGTATAAATCCTAGTTTTAATAAAAACTAACATCTAAGCATATATCCAAATCATTAAGCATAAAACGAGTCATAAATCAACAATATTCTAAAAATGATCATTATGTAAATCCACATGCTATAAGAATCATAATATCAAAATAATTGTGAAAACACAAATTATGTATTCATCTAAACAATGGAGATATCAAATTGCAATACATGTATAGCAATAAACATACTAGTCAAAACATGAGTCATTAAAACGAAAGTTATAGAACATCATATGATCGTTATGCAAATGCATGTGCATTAGATCTAGAGCATACATGTTAGTCTAAACAAGGTGAGGCACTAAATATAGATCCATATGAAGCATGGGTGCTCAAGTGGCTAAACATGTACAACCTTAATCTAATGAACATGGCACAAAGCATAATGAACAACAAAACACAACATGCTACAAAAGATGATCATAGAAAGCATGTAAACACTAAATGGAGTAAGGGATTGTTACCAAAACCGAAGAGGCAACTTTTCAAGTCTCCAAAACCCGGTGGTCCTCCCACCAATTCTCCTTGAGAGTGAAGCATCCAAATGGTTCTCTTTAGGCACGGAACGCATCCACTCCAAGGCACCAACACTCTCACGTTTTGCGAGAGCTCCCACCTACATCAAAAAGTATAGAGGTGGTCTTTGGTACCCATTTCTTTGTGGGTCCACGGGGGTTAGTGTCTTTTCTAACCCAAACAAAATTAGTTGCTAAATTTTCATGATAAATGCGATCATAACAAAATCTAGCAAGGTGGCCTTTTCGACCACAATGTGTACATGTGTACACGTGAGCATACATATGATGGTGGTGATCATGAAAAGCATGTGTATGCCTAGATGGGTGTGCATGCAAGGTTGGAACTTGTTTCTTGCGAACCAAGGTTTCCAATCGTGTGTGATTCATGGCACAATGGCTCAAAGTGGAGCCCAAACAATCAACACTTTTCTTCAAATTGTTTATATCATTTTCTATGCTAGAAGACAAAGTGGAACATGCTATAGGAGTGCAAGAAGTAGAAGCTACACTAGTATGACAAACATGAATATCAATCTCATTTTGTAAAGATTTATTTTTAATTAAAACCAAATCCAATTCTTTTGTAATTGAATCAATTTTATTTTTCAAAGTAAGATTTTCTTTGAAAACAAGATCCAATCTAGAAGACAAAACCTCATTGTGTTCTACAACATCATCAAAACCATTTTTGTTTTTCAAATCTTCAATCTCTTTAAGTGCAAGTTCAAGTTGAGATTGTAGTGAGTCACGTTCACTAGTGATCTCTTCTTTTTCTTGCAAAATCACTTCAAAATTAGAACATAAATCCTTTAATTCATTTTTCAAAACAAGATTATTCTCTTTCAAAAGTTTGTGTTTTTCTAAGAATTTTTCAAGCTTTTGAGTAAGTTCCATATTAAAGTTTGAACCTCAAAACAACCATGGCAATAAGAATTAGAGCTATCATCAAGAGGGGAATCCGAGTGTACCTCAAGGGAGTCTTTCCCTTGGACCATGAAGCATTTATCTTTGGACATGTCTCTCTTGGATCTCCTCAAATTGTTGATGATCCTTGGAAGCTCGGGAGACGTTAAAATGCTCTAAACTGCAAAAGCCGAATCATAGCGATCAAAAATAGGTAAAAGATGTTCATTTAGAGATGCTAGAAGTGTCCTAAGGGCTAATGCATTGGCCTTCTTATGCTTGCTACTATTAGGGAGGGATTCTATAGTGATGGCTTGATAAACTAATTGTCCTAGTCCTTTTAGATGTCTAATCATGTCAACCTTCCAAGAGTCAAATCTAAAATGGTCAAACATAGGAGGGCTAGCCATGAGTGCAAACTAGTATGAGTGCAAATGAAAATGCAAATGAAGATTAGCAAACCAAGATCACTCCTAGGTGGTTAAACCTAAATATCAGGAGCACTAGCTCTGATACCAATTGAAAAGTCACCTAGAGGGGGGGTGAATAGGTGACAATGCTAATCTATGAACTAAATGCGGAATTTAATAACTTAATGCAAATTACACTCAAGTGTGATCAACAAATGATTCACACACAACCAAGCCAAGCAAATATGAATGCACAATATGAATAAGGCAAGGCACAAAGTAAAGAGAGAGATAGAGAGAGCCAATGGATCAAGCGCAAACAACAAGATATGTTATCGAGGTTCGAGCACCCAGCTCTACATCCCCGCCTTCGACACACGAAGGATTTCCACTAGCTTGTCCACTTAGGACCCTTTACAAGGAGTACCCAACTCCTCTCTTTACAACCTCCTCCCTGAGGCACAAATCCAAGCCAACCAACACAACCTCCTCCTTGAGGCAAACTCCAACAATCACAACCTCCTCCTTGAGGCAAATTCCAAACCAATACAAAAAACTCCCAATCACCAACCAATACAAGGATCACCTCTCAACTAGAGGGATACAACCCAAAGCACAAAGCTAAGAAAAGATTGGTTACAACTTGGTGGTCACAACAACAATCACAAACAACTTCTTCTTCCACACAAATAACCTATAGATATAGATAGTAGATTTTTGCTCAAGTGTGGAGAAAACCAAAGGAATGGAAATCAGAAATCACAAAGAAAATCCTTGGGAAAAATCAAGAAATCAAGATAGAATTGTTCAATCAAAATTCTTTCCCAAAAACCCTTTCTTTGATTTTCCAAACCCTAATGAAAACACCAAATGGATTGTACAATTCAAGCTCAAAAACTTCTTTTGATTGCTTTGAAAACACCAGAGAATCAGCAAAAATTCGCACAGAAAATCTTAGAGAAAACCTCTCTCAAATGGGGTATTTATAGGCAATTACAGAAAATAGCCGTTTACAGAACTTTTGCCAGAAATAGCCTTCCGGTCGACCGGGACGGTCGACCGCCCAACGGTCAAATTTAGAACCGTTGTGGCTACCGGTCGACCGCCTCGGTCGACCGAAAATACCTGAGAGCAAACTGCTCTCTGTCGGTCGACCGCTTCGGTCGACCGGATGCAGTGTCAGCCTGCGTGCACGTATCCGTGCACGTCAGTCGACCGGAACGGTTGACTAGCTTCTTTGGTGCGGTCGACCGTACCAGTCGACCGGCCAAGCCTGGCAGACAAAAATCAGGTCTGAAATCTGGGGAAAAAATATTATAATAAATCCCACAAAATCTCTAAAATTCCACAAAAATAGTTTTATCATTTTATATTGAAATACAAACTTGTGTTAAAAATCCTAACACAAATTTCAAACATATTTGACTATTTTTGTGTCATAGAAATTTTGCCAAAAACCAAAAACCGTATTTTCTAAAACCTTGTATTTTGAATAGAAAATACACATTGTCTAAAACTCATCCATGATACAAAAATATGATATTTAAACACTTTGAAGCATATTGTATATGAATAGAAATTCAATATACACGAAACATATATATATCATGATTTTTGTCATTAAGTCCAAAAATATGTTTTGTTGTAAATACCAAAACATAAAACACATGGAATAGATTATCAAACAAAGTTTGTCTAAACAATTGAAGCATGCATGTATATAGAACAAATCTAATATACATAAACCATGTAAACTTGTTTTGATAAGAAATCTATTCATGAAAACCAAGATCGGTTAAACCTAAAACCGAAAATCAAAACATGAAAGGTGTGTGTTGTGAACTTGAGCTTATCATACTATTCTAATCTTTACAATTAGGATCTAAACCCAAACTAAAACTATGGATACCTAAGTCTTCTTGTAGAGCGCAATCTCCAAGCTAGAGCGCAATCTCCAAGTAGGCTCGATCCAAAAACTCTTGATTCACCGAGCAGGTGCAATGTATGATCTTTGATGCGCGGGCTCTTGAATCAACATGTGCAAGCTTTCAATACATCTTGTTGAAGCTAAACAGCAACTAATATCTTGATTAATAAACTGAAACTAAAATCACAAGATAATTAGTACACATAACTACATGAGTTAATCATCATCAAAACTAGAGTGAAAGGCCTTTGGGCCAACACTAACTTACATGTAATCTTTCTAAATCTCCTTCTAATCTAGATATTTAAAATTAAGAGTCTATGTTGGACTATTGCATTCTCACCTGATACTACCTTACAATTAATACAACAACCTCTATCTACTTTCCTAGTTAAAAAGAAATCTATTTTGCTCGCACTTGATCCACTGATAAAAGTGATCAAGTAAGACTCTCCTTTCCTAAACCAAGTGTTCGTTAAGATCAAATCACAGAACGAAGCAAAATCTAGAATTGAGTTATCTAGTTCATTTCTTTTCTCAAAACTAAATTCTCCATGTAAACTATCAAACCCCATAACGACGAGTTCTTACATGCCCATTAAGGTCACCGCCTATGAAAAGCTTTTCTCTAATAGGTATGCCTTGCACTATCTCATCTAAATCCTCCAAAAATTGACGCTTACTAGACTCCCCTATCTAAAATAAGTTTAACTAGTAAAATCCTATCACTCTTTCTCCTAACCTCCACTTCATTCTCAAGCAATTATTTATCTATGATTACACCCACCCCATTACGATTTCTATCTCTAACCAGTATACCAAAGTTTATAACCCCAAGGCTCTATAATTCTAACCTTTTCACCTGCCCACTTAGTTTCCTACACACACAAAATACTAACATTCTGTCTAACTATAGCATCAACTAACTCTACTAATAAACCTATAAGAGAACCTATGTTCTATGATACTAACCTAATCTTAATTCATGAGCTAACTTTTTTACCCTCACCCGCTAATAAAAGTGTGGGAACCTTGCTTATTTGACACCACATTCGAGCGCCGATGTGGCGCGTCATTTTTGGACAACGACCTAGCAACCCTTACCCACTTTTCACCACACCCGGGCTTTGATGTAGCGCGTCGCTCAGTAGGGAACACCCCAACAAAATTTAGTTCTTGGTTCATGTTCATAGTATGTGACAATATTTTACATTGGCTATCACAGGCCTACCACAACCCTCCTCCTTTATTCTGGCTCGGGACAGGTAGTGAACTGGGCATCGGTAGAGTTTGATGAGCAATAATAATAATGCAAGATATAAACAGGCAGAGTTGAGTTGAGAGATAGGTAAACACAAACATGAAGATATATTTCGAGGTTCGAGCTATTTGCTCTACGTCCCCATCTTCACCGTGTAAAAAAATTCCACTATCTCCACAAAGGATACAAACTCCAATCTTCTACACAAGAGGAGGCACAAAACTAGTACACAAACCAAATTACCTCTACACAAAAGGGAGGGCACAAAGTTAATACTCACAAGAGGAGGGCACAGGCCAAGGCACAAAGCAAAATAGAAAAGTTACAACACTTAGTGATCAAAAAGATCATAAATAAGAAATCTCACAATACAAGATCCTAAAGGATAGATTTTGCAGTGATAACTCAAGTTTGTGAGAAAATGGAGATTTTGGAAATAAAGCTCTTTAGAAAACCATTGGAAGAAATTCTTTGATGATATAGAAACTAGAAGAACAAAACTATTTCTTAAACTTTTCTTTTTATTTTCCAAAACTTTGAAACACATGAAAAGATATGGATTTAAATCTCAAAACTTGTTAAAAACTCTTTAGAAAAATAGGCAGGAAGGCACTAGAAAACTGGTAGAAAATCGCCTGTAAAATCTTAGAGAAAACTCTCCCCAAAAACCCATATTTATAGGCTAAACCAAAACTAGCCATTGAGTTTCAATCTGTAACACCCCATTCTCGGAATACGTATTTTGATATGCATTCAGATTTTTTGATCATATTTTTTAATTTACTTTCCGTATTTATTTCTATTTTGTGATTATTTATGTGATCATTTTGCATTGGATCAGGATTCATAAACTCAGAGTCAGCCCTGGTCTGAACTGGGGACTCGATTCTAGTGTATTACTTGATTTTGTCTATTCTGTAGCCAAATTTGATCGATTTTAATTTCAAATATCATTTTTCAATATTTTAGATTTTTCATAAATTTTTAGAACTTTTCATAATTAAATTGCGAAATCTTCAAACTGGTATCGATCTGTGCTGCTGATCGTCTCTCGAATTTTTAATTTACAATGGAGTTAAATTTCTAAATCTGCTTTCTCATTATTTCTTAGAATCACTTTTTTATTTTAATGCATTTTTGGAGATTTTTCTAAATTTATCGAAATTCGGCCGGATTTGGTGCTGGCCAGTATCGCTGGTTAATTACAAGATTTTTAATTTGAAAGAGGAATATTATTTCTGAAAACTGATTTTATATTATTCCTCAGAACAATATTTTCTACCTCTGGGTATTTTTAGGAATTTTTTTGAATTTCTCGAATTGTGTTGCATTGTATTATTTTAATATTTTAATTTTGGTTTTCCTGCTTTTTCCCCCACTTCTTGGCTTGCCACGTGGCATATCCCTACCCAAAAAATATCTCCCCTATTTAGTTCTAATCTCTCTCTCCTTCTCATTCTCTATTTCTTTTTCTCTCTCTTCTATCTCCACTTTCACATTCTCTTCCCCTTTCCATAGGAACTGCCGCAGCCGCCGATCCCCTGGCCCTGCGCTGATGTGCCGGGGCCTCCCTCTGGCGACCATGATGCCGACGACCCCCCAGCGCCGTTGAGCCCTCCCCTCTTTCCCTTTCTCCTTCTTCCCTCTCAATCTTCTCTTTTCTTTCTCTCTCTCCTTCCCCTTTCCTATCTCTCTGATCTGGTCCTCCCCATCAGATCCACTGTCGGTACCTCCCCAGAGCCGGTGATGGACGTCCCTCTCCTCCCCTACTTTCTCTTTATTTCCCCTATCTTCTACTCCTTCCTTCCTCTCTCCCCCCTAAGTTTCCCCTCTCTCCCCCTAATTTTCCCCTCTTTCTCTCCCTCTCTCTGATTTGTGACCGTGATGGTCGACACCGCCACTGACCGCCTGATTGGTCGCCAGGCCAGCCATCCCTCTCTCTCCTTGATCGCTTGACGGTTGGCCATCCCTCTCCCTTACTCTAGATCTTTCTCCCCACTCTAGATCTTTCTCTTTCTTCACTCTCCCTCACCCTTTCTCTCTCTGATTTGGCCCACCAGTGGCCAAAACCGCTGCCGGCTAGAGAGGACCAGATGTAAGATGTGGTGGCCAGCCACTACTTGGCTGGCCACCACATCTTACATCTGGTCCTCTCTATCTCTTCATCTCTCTCACTCTTTGTTTCTCTCTTTTCTCTCTCTGTGCCTTCTCTCCCTCTCTATCTTTTCTCTCTCCTTCCTTTCTCTCTCCTTTTTGTTTGGACACCACCGACGCTGGCTACCCCCTGGCTACCAGAAGGCCAGCCAGCCTTCTCCTCACTCCCCTTCTCTCTCCTGCATCTCCCCCTTTCTCTACTGTTATCTCTCTTTTTTCTTTTTCTTTATCTCTCTCAATTTCTCTCTCTACATGAATACCCCTCTTTAGAGTTTGTTGGATTACCCAAGCCCATGCACGCATATTTGAAATTTCAGGGATCGTAACGTATTTTAATATTTATAGGCAAGTGTTCTCGCCTTTTTGGGTTTCCCCACTTCGATGGGAGCTTGTATTGTATTTGTGTAATTTGTGTAATTTCTGGGACTATATATGTGTATTGGTGTGTTTGTATCGGTGTTATGTTTGTACCGGTGTGGGTATATACTGTGAACATAGGTATTATAGCAATCGGATGTATTGTATCGATGTGACAAATGCTTGTGGCAATGTAGTTAATACCGGTACTCATATATTGCCTGTAATGTGCCTTAATATTGCCTTATATCATGCGTGGCTGACCCTCTGTGGTCGTTTGCCTCCGGGCTCTCTACTCGGCCTCTGGGCACTCAGCCTCCTGGCTTCACCACTCCACGGTAGTCTAGTTATTATCATGTTATTATGCGTGCTCGTGTGGTACTACCATCTCGTGCTAGTACTATACCCAGCCTTCGGGCTTTCTATACCCAGCCTTCAAGTTACGTTTAGCCTCCGGGCTCTCATGCTCTGCCTGGCAGACGAGTCTAACGCTCAGCGCTCTATCGCTAACTCCATCCGAGTATGGTTATGCCACGAGCGATTGTTGTAAGTTATCGTGATTTCGCTGCGAGCGGTAACTACATCGGGCATGATAGCGTTCAGTGCTGTGCGTTAACCTCGCTCTAGCTTGTCTAGCTCTGCTTGATTGTTCGCTTATATGCTCACTTACCTTATTCCTGTCTCACTCAGTCTTCGTTTTCACTACTCTACTGATAGCTTAGTCACTACTTGTTATATGCATATATTTGGTACTAATACTTCTGCAGGTATCTACTTGGCCTTCCGGTCCTTCAGCCTTCATGTTCTTTTCACCCACTCCCTCGAAAGAGGAGTACGTTAGCTACCTAGCGCTCAGCGCTTTGGTACTAACTCTGTTTGAGCATAGTTATACTGTGAACGCAGCTTCGCCATATGTGGTAGAATAGCGTTCAAATACTCGCTCCGTCGTATGCGTTTAGCAGTGCCGCGAGCAATAACCACGCCGACATGATGGCACCTAGTGTTGTGTGTTAGCTTCGCTTGCATGCACGCTTGCTTGCATGCCTGCTTGTCTACTTGATAATTCAGCTATTATTCTTTCCCTGATGGTTGTGAAGAGTATGAAGCTTTACTTATATTATTTTTCAAGGCTATATTATTTTTCAGGTGTTCGTACAGATCCCCTGCATCGGTATTGTTTTCCTATAATCATACTGATCTCCTGTATCAGTATTGTTTATTGTATTGTGATATGATAGTGATATCTACCATGCCATTACTTGACACTTGACTTCTGCTTGTGATCACCTAGCACTTATTTGATATCACTTATCACTTGCCACCTGATATATTACCTGCCACTTGACTTATCATATTTTAGGAAACTTGTCCTGCTATCCTGTCCTCCTATCCTGGATTATATATACAGTGACCTGTTATTTTAGTACTTATGTACTCCTATAACTCTTGAACCTGTCCTATTTCTGCTATTCCTGTAATATGATAATTGCATAATAATAAACTATATAAAAAGGACAACTTAGATCGGGTAAGGGAAAAATTGATGGACTTCAAGTGGTGAATATATTTACAGTGGTATTAGGTATGCTGTGCAACTCAAACTTTCAGATCTACCTAAGGGCCTCCAGGTGTCAGAGGGGAGCGCTGGCTTCCTACTTTTGTTACATTCCTGAATGGGCATACAATAAGACCCACTTTCCTGTTTGCCTAGCGGCAAGTTCCGGGTCAGCACCGGAACATCCTGGGCCATGGTCCCAGGTATACACGAGACCCACTGTAAGCATAACACATTTTTTCATCATCAGTTTCCAATAACAACCTCAATACTCATATATGAATGTATGGGTGTTGGGACGCTAGGGCACTTACCTAGTAGATATATGGGTAGGGCAAGTAATAATAATAAAGTGCTAATCAATAACTCGCTGTGCAATTTTATAACTCAGGTTATATACGCTCAGAGTACGGTAACATGGGATAAAGGTGTACGATGAGGGTTTCCTTGTTTGAATTTTTCCTTTGACGTACTGGTCTCATGAAGCTGTAATATGAGCTTGTACAGATGATTTTGTCCGTATTCGACATTATCATTTTTATTGATTTTTATGATGTTTTCATAGTTTAGGAGACATTCAGATTATATGAACTCAGGACACAGTGATGTGAGGTATAAGGTGTATATATATATATATATATATATATATATATATATATATATATATATATATATATATATATATATATATATATATATATATATATATATATATATATATATAAGAGTTTCCTTATTTGGATTATTCCTTTGACATACTAACCTCACGGATTGGTAATTTAGGCTTATATAACTAATTTTCCATATTTACTTCTGTTGCTGCCTCATTTCCTGATCCTTATGCATGAGCTCATGACACGACTTTTAATACATGCTCTTTGACTCAGATTTATCGATACACGTGTGCTTATCTATGCATGTCACTTGGCATTCACCACACCACTTGTTGGGGAATTCTGACTCCCCTTGACCTGCATGCTTAGATCCCAGAGCTTGGAGCTTCTGGATTCTTCTGGCTGCTGATTAGAGATGCGCAGAGGAAGTTGTTGGCCTAAAGGCCCATCGCTCTAATTTTGATGATGATTAACTCATGTTGTTATAGTACTAATGATCTTATATTTAATTAGTCTTAGATATTTGATCAAGATCTTAGTAGGTGTTTAGCTTCAATAAAGTATTCGAAGTCAAGTTTTGGAGCTAGCACGTGTTGATTCAAGAGCTTGCGCATCAAGATTGCATCAAGTACTCAAGAAGAGTCTAGCTCATTGGATTAAGGTTTGGACCAAGTCAAGAAGGAGAAGAAGATTTTCAAGAGAAGATTTTCAAGAGAAGATTGAGTCATGTTTGTAAGTGTTAAGATTTATTTTAGATAAAATGTAAAGGATAGATTAGTTATGGATTGCTCTAGCTCATATACACACACACATAAAAAATTTATATGTGTTTTCATAAAACAGTTTTAGTTTTAGAAAATGCCGTTTTGATTTTTGAGCTTATTGTCAAAAGCATAGATATTTCATCTTATATGTGTATTGGATCATATCCATATGCACCAAGCTTCAAAAGTGTTTAAAATATCTTATTTTTGTATTTGGAGAAGTTTTAAAAAAAATCATTTTTCAAATTGGAGATTGATTTTGGAAAATATAGATTTTTGTTTAAGGCAAAATATCTATATCACAAAGATGGTTCAAAATGTTTTTAATATATGTTGATTTTTGATCACACAGGTTTGTAAATCAAAGTATTTCAAAGAACTTATTTTTGTGAAATTAATGTGATTAATGGGATTTAATTAGTATTAAATATTTAAGTTTTCAATCCCTTATTACCAGCCAGACCATTCTGTGGTCGACCGGACCGGTCGACCGATGTGCACAGACATGCACAGGTCTTTTGGCTGGAGGGCCGGTCGACCGGGTCCGTTGACCGTCCAGAGAGCACTGCTCTCTGGATCTGGCATCGGTCGACTGGGCAGTCGACCGGTAAGTCAAGCCCAGGATCGGTTGACCGGACAGTCGACCGGCAGTCTACAATGGTCAAAAACTTAATCATTGGCCAGTCGACCAGCCGGTCGACCGACAGCAGCGTAGCTGCTGATTTGGCCTACAACGGCTAGTTTTTGGGAGCCTATAAAATGGGGTTCCCTTGGGCTATTTTAGACAAGATTTTTGGAGAGTTTCAAAGACAGTTTTTCCTATCTATTGTAGAGGTTTTCCCCACTTATTTTAGAGCAAATACTTTCATATCAAAAGGAGAGTTTTCCAAAAGAGATTTCTTGAGTTTTTTCTCCCCTACTCTATCTTGTTTTCTCATACATACTTGAGCTATCCATTGCTATATCAATCCTCTAGGGATCTTTATTGTGAGAGTGTTTTTAGGTGATCAAAGTGTTGAGATCACCAAAGTGTTTCTTCTTGTACTTGAGGAGGCGCACTTGCGGGTTCTTGTGAAAGCTCAGTGTAGAGATGCGGCCGTCGCAAGCTAGTGTGCTTGCGTGTGTTGTTCTTACGGGAACAAGAGAGGGACTACTGAGTCCAAGAGTTCTAGTGTGAACTCCTTGTAGGTGTTGCGGCACTAGTGACCCGGTGGAATCATTTTAGTGGAAATCCTTCATAGTGTTGAAGGCAGGGACATAGAGCAAGGGTGCTCAACCCTCGAAACAAATCTCCCGTGTTTGCGATTGCTCTCTCTATTTCTCACTTGTGTTAATATCTTTCATGCTTACATTGCTTATATCTTTATATGCGTGATATATCTTATGCCTTATTGATACATGCTTGGGATTGTTTGCTCACACTTGTATTCAACCAAGAGAGCCATAGTGGCACCTCAACTCTTAATCTGGAGGAATCTTGAGGAGATAGTCCAGAGTCCTTCACCAGGAATTCGGCTACACTCTTGTGTTATACTTGGTGTGTTTTGTATAATAGATTTTAGTTTGCTTAAATAATTTTAATTTCGCATTATTCATCATTAGATTAGCTAGTCAGCTATTCACCCCCCTCTAGGTAACCCATAGAAGCGTGGACCATCGGTAGACCGTTGATTAGTCTCTAAAATTGCATATTTCATACCACATATTCACATTTGTTTAATATTAAATTCTGTTAATAATACCTCTGTTGTTTTTTCCTAGGTCCATGGTGTGAAATGAAGAAGAAGATCAAAATTCCATTTATTTAATAATTTTTAGAGCCTAAATATAGCCATTGACTTTTAAAAGCCTATCTGCCAAATCTGGGAGCAGATTTAGAGAAAGCGACAGGCGGTACAAGAAGTAGTGTGTAGCAGGAGGCTGCACATCCTGGCACTACACGCGCGGCCCTAGAAGGGCAGTGGAAATGCCGCAAAAGCCACATTTTTGCGGCACTATGGTGGGGCCAGGCGTCGATCTTCGACGCGTGGCCCTGTGATGCCTCTCTGGTGCCCCCTTTGCCTATAAATACCCCACGTTTTTCAAAACAAAAGGGAGGAGAGTTTATAGGGTTAATTCTTCTCTATTTATGTAGTTTTTAGGTAGTTTTCTCTCTTTAGTTTAGGTTAGTTGTTCTTCTTCCTCTTTTGTATTTTTCTTTTCTTTAGATCTTGTAATAGAAAAGAGAGTGGCACACAGAATGAAAGCTAGAGTGTTTGTAATAGAAGGTGACACTCTATGAAAGGTTCACTCTTTAATCTCTACTTGTTTTCTTCTCTCTAACTCCTTTTACATGCTTAGCTAATTTTCTTGATAACTAACTACTAACCACTAACTTTTTAACTCCTTACTTGATAATCCACATGAATCTAATAGCCTCTACTTGGTCTTACTCTTGAAAGAGCCATTAATGACTCATGATGATAAATTCTGACACTCTAACATCTAACTCTCTAACAAGTTACCATTACTTTATTCCATGCTTGCTCTAGTTTGATAGCTTAAGTGCAGCTTGCTCTTATTTGCTGAGTTTGGATATGAAAGTGATCTTATAGGTCATGCTTTGCAAAGCTCTTGAAGCCAAGAACTAGTGATAGCCAATGATATATGTGAGGCAACTATCACTAAGAGGTTAGCATGTTAGTGGAGCTATTAGTAGTTAGTAGCTATGAGTCTTCTTTCCTTTTTACTTTATTTTAAAAATAATACAAAATCATGAACACCATTCTTCTATGTTCCTCTTCTTTGTTTTCATTGTATTTTTATCATTCTTTTTTTCTTTTCTTTTGTTTTTTTAAAACATTGAAGAACAACTAACACACACATGAATCTAACGGTAAATCTTCTATCACTTTCTGTCCCTGTGGATTCGACCTGTTTAGCCAACATATTATAACGGAAGTATCGAGGAAGCCAAAGCACACACTTTTCAAAACGACACTTCTTCATGCACAGTTTCCCCCGATCAAATTTTGGCGCCGTTGCCAGGGATAGGAACGGCTTGATTTCACATTTTTGTTAACTTTTTTTATTTTTTTATGTGCAGGTCAAAATTTTCAGAAATCTAGCATCACAAAAATCGACACTTGCTTTTGTGTGATTGCGTAAATTCTTGTATACTGCTTTATTTTGCTGCTAGTTTCTGTTTATATTACCTATACACTACAATAATTTAAAGAATTGAAATACAATAATTAGATATTTTAAAACGGTTTAGACATTTGCATTCTAGGCACGTGTCAATTTTCATTCCAGTGTACTGTATTTTGTTCTTGTGTTGTTGTGATCTTGACGGAGGTGTACATATTGTATTACATATAGCTTAGGACAAACACTTGAGTGATTTACTCACTTTTTTGTGTTCGTTCTTTTTTATATTGCACACTTGCATGAATTAAACTTAAGGGCATAACCCGATACAACATAAGGTGGGGAAGTCATTATCCTCCCTTAGCCCAAAAATCACCTCCCCACTCACACAACCAAGCCTAAATAAAATTTGTTAGACATTGGCCCATAGGGACATCTTAGACTTATTTAAGAGATTGACCTAAGAGGGAAGTTGTTAAAATTTGACTCTTTTCAAATCGGTATCAAAGGTTATGGATTGAGAGGCAAAACGTCAAAGAATAGTAGTTTGGCATAATTAGGCTCGTTGCTCCGGCACGGATACCTCCCACAGATCTTGTCCCTATCAAGCCGATTAACTTGTAGTCAGATTTCTACAATGTACCCCCGTGGACACTCTAACCAGTTAGCAGTCATCTAGGTCTAGGTTAACCCTAGTATAGGCTTGTTTTTAAATTTTTCTTTTTCTTTGTTTGATTGTTCATTTGTTTTTTTTTTTTTTGTGATTGTTATGATAAAATGGAATATAACCAAAAATTTTCTAACCAAATGAATCCATTTTTCACCCCGACCTCATTTGACCAACCCGGTTATGTATAATATGAACCGGCTTGGGTTTATCCAACTCAATATGACCCATATCCCAAATTCTATGACCAAAATTTTTAAAATAATTTTCACTCTTCACAGAGTCAATAGGGATTCACCTCTCCCGAGTAAAATTTTCAGCCACCTTGTCCACCATCTTTTTTTTTCATATTCTGCCTCACATGCTCCTTTTCGTGAACCGCCAATTAAAGAAAAATCAGAGATATAAAAGAGTACAGAAGCCTTGCTTGAGTCCCAACAACAAATTCTTCAAAACATGTTGGACTCATCATTTCAACCAAATTATCAAGAGTCATACTCATCTTTTCTAATCCCACCAATTCAAAATGAACAACCATCAGTCCTGGATTTGAGTATGGAGCTCTTGCATGAGACTGAGCAACAAACTCAATATTTGATAGACACACAATTTCACTATAATTTTAAAATCAACTTTCATACTCACCTTTTCAAGAAGAACTGATTGCAAAGAGTATGGAAGACATGATTCAGACTCAAAATTATATTACCCGGCCTATCAGTAGGTTAGACTCAATAATAAGCGAATTGATCAATGATAATGAGAAAATCTTTCTTGTCAACATTTGACCAATCTTTATATCCCTAACTCTATTGATTGGACCCAAGAATCATGTTATTTTAGAAACTAAGATTCAATTTCAGCACACCCATTTGAACTTGACCAAACTCCAAGTTTTGAATGTCAAATTGACATTTTGGCAAGTTATCCCTTTCCTGAAATTGAAATTAAACATGAATAAGATCCTAAACCTCATGTTGGTAATTCCATTTCAGTTTTTGATTCAATAATGACTCCGGTTTCTTTACCAGATTTTTTTTGATATTCTGAAGTCAACATTGAATCCTGTACCAGTACACCGTGAAATTGAATCATCAATATCTTATGCTCACACTTCATTAATGGGAAAAGTGTGTGAATATCAATTGTTTGGATTGGAGCCCACTTTTAAACCAATTTCAACTCCCACTTTTGAATCCAGACTAGATCTAAGTCAACTTCTCGAATTAGCATTTGTTCCTTTGGAGCTCAAATCAATCATCTCTCAAACTCACACTTATTATTGGACAAAGGTGTTGAACAAAATGACTGAAGAAATATGTTTGAAAATTGAAAATTGGATGGGATAGTTTTTTAAATAAAATCATACACTTCTACATTCTTTTAATGGGTCATAGTAGAGAGGTCACTAGTGCGTTCTGAAAGCACACCTAGAGGGGGTTGAATAGGTGTATGGCTAATCTAATAAACAAATGATGCGGAATTAAAAACTTAATGCAATACACTTAGTGTAAACAAAAAGTGTAGCCGAATTCCCGGTGAAGGGCTCTGGACTAACTCCTTTTGATTCCTCTAAATAAGAGTTGAGGTGCTATATGAAGCTCTCTTGGTTAAACACAAGTATGGGCACACAATCAAACCAAGCATATAAGTATAAATGAGCAATATGAATGATGCAAGGCACAATATAAGAGAGAGAGTTAGAAATAGTAGATCAGACGCAAATACAAAGATATGTTTTGAGGTTCGAGCACCTAGTTCTACGTCCCCACCTTCACACAGAAGGATTTTCACTAAATCATCCAAACAGGACTTCCCACACAGGGAACCTCCACTGAGGATTGGTCAAATACAATTAGGGAGTACATAACTCCTCTCTCAACAAATACAACCTCTCACTAGAGATTAGGCACAAAGCCAACACAAGATCAACCTCTCTCACTAGAGGGATACCAACAAACTCAATCACCTCTACACTTAGAGGGATACCAAACCCAACTGCACAACCTTCTTTACACTTAGAGGGAAAGGCACAAAGCCAAGCAAAGATAAGGGTTTACAACACTTGGTGATTTCAACAAACCACAAACAATTCTTTCTCACAAAAATAAAATCCTATAGATAGGATAGATATGATAGCTCAAGTATGAGAATATAAAGAGTTTGAAAAACAAAACACAAAGAAAAATACTTGAGAAAACAACTAGAATAAGATTGAAATGAAGATCAAAGCCAATATCCCAAATATCCTATTTTTCTTTAATTTTTCCAACCCTTTAAAAATAAATAAAGATGAAATATTTAAACCTAAAACTCTTTTGCTGTTAAAACACTTAAGAAGATGAAAATTTTTTCTCTTGAAATTCTTGTTTAAAACAGCTAAGGAATGGGGTATTTATAGCCCCAAAACAAACTACCCGTTGGCAGCTGGGAAAGGGCAGTTTTGTCCTTCCGGTCGACCGCCTGGTCGACCGGCCCACCGGTCAGATTTCTAATCGTTGTGCCTCCGGTCGACCGCCCGGTCGACCGGGACTAGATACAGAGAGTAGCAGCTCTCTGCCGGTCGACCGGTCGGTCGACAGGGGCCATTTCCAGAGAGCAGAGCTCTTTGGACGGTCGACCGCCCTATCGATCAGCCCACCAGCCTTGGCTGCATGCACGTCCTGTGCACGTCAGTCGACCGGACCGGTCGACCGACTTCTGCCTCGGTCGACCGGTCCGGTCGACCGGCAGACAGCCAGTCAAGACTTTAAGGGATTGAAAACTCGGGTTTTTTATCTTCTATTAAATCCCATAAAATCATATAAATTTCACAAAAATCAGTTCTTATTAGATCTTTGAAATAAAAATATGTGTGATAAAAATTCGACACATATTTCAAACAATTTGAACCATTTTTGTGAGATAGAAAATTTACCTTAAACCAAAATCCGTATTTTCTAAAGCTTGGATTTTTGAAATGAAAATTCGTTTTCTCTAAAACACATGTAAATCCAAAAACATGATATTGAAACAATTTTGAAGCATATTTTTATGGATAGAATTCAATATGCATAAAAGATATTATATCTATGTTTTTGACATGAATACTAAGATCAGTTAAACCGAAAACCAAAAACCAATAAATTTAAAACAAGTGTGTGTGTGTGTGTATTGTGAACTTGAGCATATCAACATTATCTAATCTTTACAATGATCTAAACAAAATCTTAACTAAACAAACCCATGTCTTCTTGTAGAACTCTGTCTCCAAGTTGACTCGATTCAAACGCGATCCAACGGGCTTGACTCCAAACGAGTGCTAGATGCGACTTGAAGCTTGAGCTCTTGAATCACCATATGAAAGCTCTAAAACACCTTTGTTGAAGCTAATCACCTATTAATATCTTGATCAAATATCTGAAACTAAATATCACAAGATTATTAGTAAACTATAACTACATGAGTTAATCATCATTAAAACTAGAGTGAAGGGCCTCTGGGCCAACACGTTCCTGCATGTTCTGCAATCTCTGAATTGCGCCGCATTTTGTGAGCCAATCAGACCACCACCAGAACCATCACCATGATGTAATTTTTCTTCCATTTCCATTTATTTCATGCATATACACATTCACGATGAATTGAGGACAATGTAGTAGATAAGTGTGGGGGAGGATTTACTAACATAGTTTGTTTTATATTTTCTTTCTTTTACACTTCTTTTTAGAAAGTTTTTAGATTTTCTCTTTTGTATATAAACCCTTTTTTCTTCTTTTTCTTTTCTTTTTATAAAACTTTTTGAAATAAGAGAAAGAGTTTTGATTTAATTTTAAGAAAGTTAAGAGGATCTTAGGAATTAAGAACACCTAAAATTATGAATTCTTAAACCAAGTCAAAATAATAGATCTTTTTTTTAAATTTTAGGATAAGAAAGTAAGATTGGAAAGATAATTTGATCTTGAATTTTTTTGCCTTAGATATATATATATATATATATATATTTCACACTCACACAATTATTCGGGATTGAAACAAAGACTGAACATGCCATAAAATAATCTTGATTTATTAAAGACCATAAAAATCGATTATTGAAGCTGGGAAATTATGCCTCAGGAAGTATGATTATTCACGCCTAAAACGGTGAAACAAAACAATATAATCCTTTTAGTTTTGTGGCCCTGTTTACTCAAGTTCTTAAGCCCGAGGGATGTTTCCATCTGGTTCCCTAAAACCATCTGGTTTGGAAGTAACCGGCTAAAGATTCATTACCCGGGGCTAGAAAGCCTAAGAAAACTAAGGGAAGAAAAAATTGATATAAATAAATGGCATGAAAATTAGAGTCGATATCCCAAAAATATACACAGTTCACAAAGTGCATATTTTCTAAGAGTTTTTATGGAAGATCAAAGAATTGATTCAATTTTCAATTCTTATATTTAATTTATAATAAGATTTTGTATTTAGACATAGTTTAAGAAAGAATAATTTCTAATTAACTTATGATCTTGGATCACTTAAATTTTCGCAAAAATATTTCAGCACTTTTCTCTATTTCAAATGTGCTTTCAAAATACTAACATTTAATTTCTTTCTTTATGGATTTTATGGGTGCAATCCGCTGAAAACTCTCAGGAGACAAAACTCTTCCTTTAAGGAAAACCTAGAGGTTTAATAGCTTATTGCACATGCTTAGTGCAATCGCAGTCACCTGCGAAAGAGGTGCAATAATTTTCTTAGTTTTTCTGTTTTGCTCGGGGCGAGCAAAAGATAAGTTGACTAGTCTCTAAAATTACATATTTCATACCACATATTCACATTTATTCAATATTAAATTCTGTTAATAATACCTCTCTTATTTGTTCCTAGGTCCATGGTGTGAATGAAGAAGAAGATCAAAAGTCCCATTTATTTGGTGATTTTTAGAGCCTAAATTAGCCATTGACTTTGGGAAGCCTATCTGCCAAATCTGAGAGCAGAATCAGACAAAGCGACAAGAGGTACAAGCAATAGTGTGCAGCAGGAGACTGCATACCCTGGCACAGTGCGCACGGTCCCAGAAGGGCCGCAAAAACGCGGTAAAAGCCGCCTTTACGGGGCTTTATTGTGGGGATCTTTGACGCGTGGCCCTGTGATGCCTCCCTGGTGCCCCTTTTTGCCTATAAATATCCCAGGTTTTTCAAAATGGAAGGGAGAAGAGTTTGTAGGTTAGCTCTTCTCCATGTATGTAGTTTTAGAGTAATTTTCTTTCTTTTGTTTACGTTAGTTGTTCTTCTTCTTCCTCTTTTATATTTTTCATTTCTTGTAGGTCTTGTAATAGGGAAGCAAGTGGTACATAGGATGAAAGTTAGAGTGCTTGTAATGAAAGGTGACACTCTATGAAAAGTTCTTTCATTATCTCTACTTGTTTTCTTCTCTCTAACTCCATTTACATGCTTGGATAATTTTCTCTCATGGTAACTAACTACTAACCACTAACTTTCTAACCCCTTACTTGATAATCCACATGAATCTAATAGTATCTACTTGGCCTAGCTCTTGCAAGAGCCATTGATGGCTTATAATGATAGATTCTAACACTCTAACATTTAAAACTCTAACAAGTTACTATTAGTTTATTTTATGCTTGCTCTAGTTAGTTTTGATGGTTTAAGTGTAGCTTGCCTTGTTTGTTGAGTTTGGATGTGAAAGTGATCTTATGGGTCATGCTTTGTAAAGCTCTTGAAGCCAAGGAATAGTGATGGCCAATGATACATGTGAGGCAACTATAACTAAGAGGCTAGCATGTTAGTGGAGCCATTAGTAGTTAGTAGCCATGAGTCTTCTTTTCATTTTACTTTGTTTTAGAAATAATACAAAAATCACGAACACCATTCTTCTATGTTCCTCTTCTTTGTTTTCATCGTATTCTTCTCATTCTTTATTTTCTTTTCTTTTAATTCTTTAAAATATTGTAGAACCATTAACACATACGTGAATTGACCGGTAAAGCTTCTATCGCTTCCCGTCCCTGTGGATTTGAATCGTTTATCCACCATACTATAACGGAAGTATCGTGAAAGCCAAAGCACGCACATTTTTCAAAATGGCACATTTTCGTGCACAGTTCCCCCGATCAACCGTCCGGAGCCCTATCCTTCTAGGCCCCCTACTCATTTCCCGAGTTCTTCTTTTGTAACTCATGAGCATCTTTTGTACTGTTCATATAATTAAATCTCTTTGTATTCTTGCATTTGCGCCTATCGGTGATGTAATATTCTTGCAATATTGTATCACATCCTATATTAACTTCGTAATTGTACTCATACGTTGGAATATATAGTGCCCCACGTACTTTCATAGTTTAATTCTTGCTTGTACTGATACTTAGCATATATATATTGAGGGTATTTTCGACCTACATATATACATCGCAGTAACATCTCTATACCCGTGGAATCGAGGCGTTACACAATCACAGGCCAGATAGGCCTATCAGTCGACCGAGCGGTCGACCGCCAATAGTGAAAATTATGACTGTTGAGGTTTGCAGGTCGGTCGGTCGACCGCACCCAACATCTAGAGAGCAAGGCTCACTGGCGGTCGACCGATCGATCGACCGAAAACAACAAAGAGAATTGAGTATTTAACGGCCGACTGTCGGTCAACTGACATGCACAACCATTGTGCATGTGCACATTCAATCGACCAGACGGTTGCCCGAACTCAGTCCCAAACCTATATTTTGGTATTTTTAAATATCTTTTTGAATCCCATTAAATCCGAATAAATCAAAATAAATTCTACAAAAATAAGTTCATCTAAATATACTAAAGTAAAAATGTATGTGATCAAGAATCAACACATATTATAAACATGTGAACTATTTTTGAGATGTTAAATACCATTTTGAAAATATAAATATCATTTTTACAAAACTAAACTTTAAATTGAAATTTTTAATTTTCTAAAAAACTTATATAAATTCAAATACAAGCTATGGAAACTCAATTGAAGTCCAATGTAGATGAATAAAATCCAATACACATATAAAATAATATAAACTTGATTTTGATGATATATTTTATAAAAAAACTTTTAAAAAAATGAAACTTAAACTTATAAAATCAAATCATCAAAAAAGTTTTCAAAACACAATAGAATCATCGATGTGTATGGATGAAATTCAATATAAATATAAACAATATAAACTTGTTTTTGATGAAATTTATTCATGAAATCGAAAACAGAACCAAAAACGAGTTAAACTGAAAACTAAACTTTTGTGTGTGTGTAAGCTTGAGCAATCAAACTAATCTATTATATACACATCTTCTAAACACTTCCAAATACTAGACACAAATCCTCCTGAAGATCTTCTTCTCCATGTAGACTTGATCCCAACTTGATCCATGTAGAGCTCCTCCTTGAGTACTTGATATAATCTTTAAACTTGAGCTCTTGAATCAAAATGTGTTCGATTCAAAAACTTGATTTTGAATTTTTAGTTGAAGTTAAATATCAACTAAGATCTTGATCAATATTTGAAACTTAAACAAACACAAGATTATTAATACTATAACGACATGAGTTAATCATCATTAAAACTTAAAGTTACAGGCTTTTGGGCCAACAAAGAGCTCTTCCCAAAGCTTGGGAGGTCAAGACGACTACTCTCAAGGAGCTTAACGATTGTGAGGAGATGGATTTCTCAGAGTTTATGGGGAATCTCAAAACCCATGAGATGGAGATGAAGGTTCGTGAAGGAAGAGAACCTCCAAAGAAAAAATCCATTACTTTCAAGGCAACTCTATCTATTGCGAAGAAAGGTGAAGCTATGAATGAATGTGAAGAAGAAGACTTTACCATACTTATAAGAAGGTTAGCAAAATATTTCATAAAAGCAAAATATTTCATAAAAAAGGAAGGATGAGCAATTTTCGAAGGACAATATTGAAAATCACCTAGAGGGAGTGAATAAGTGATAATGCTAATCTAATGCGGAATGCAACAATTTAAGCAAACAATCAAAACAGTCAACTTAAAGCAAGACATGAAGCCGGATTTTCAATTAAGGGCTCTATAACTTCTCTTAATTTCTCTAGATAAGAGTTGAGGTGCACAATTGCCTTCTTACTTATATGAGAAAAAATTGATAATCCAACAAGCAATGATATAGAGCAATAAAGTAACACAACTCAATATGATAACTAGAATGTAAAAAGCAAGTATGAGCATAAATAAAGCAATAAAAGTAGAAGCAAGAGTGAGAGACAAGGTAATCACAAACATTAGACATTTGTTTCAAGGTTTGACTAACTTGCTCTACGTCCCCGCCTTCACAGTGTGAAGAATTTTCACTATCATCAAGGATTACTACAAAGGTACCACAACGACAATGTCTACAAAAGACCCAAAGTACACAACTTCAATATTCAATCCTCTATAAAGGGTAGTACTAAGCCAATGAAGTTTTACAAGCTCTTGGTGATCAAAAAATCACAAACTCTCTCTTTACAATTTTTTAGAGTTTTGAGTAGAGAAATGAAGCTTAAGAAGTTTGTGTGAGAGAAAATTTATTTGAGAAAATTAAACTTGAGAGCTGAAAACTTACAGAGAATAATTTGGAAGCTTAAAACTTGCCGGAAATGATTTGATATTGAAAGCTCTTGAATCTTGAAACTTAAAAGCAAAAACTAAATTTTTCTTTAAAAATTTTAATTTCAAAAACTCGTTGTATAACTTCCTCTACATTGACATATATAGCCAATAGATAAATATCATTAAAGAGTTAAACTAGTCATTAAAACATTAAAACATTGATAAAGCCCTAATAAAGTGAAATATGCCCGTTTGGGAATGAAACAAAATAGTTTGAAAAGAGAAAAACTCGCTTTGTTTGAAATATAGCCTAAACGACGTAATAAGGTTGTCGACAGTCCTATTTAGGGGTGAGCATCGGTCGGTTTGGTTTGATTTTTGCTAATTTTGGCAAAATTGAACTGAACCGATTAGACTTAGAAATCAAATCGAACCGAACTGACTCGTTTGGTTTGATTTTTCAGTTTTTCAGTTAGGCCCTGATAGATGAGAGAGTAGTGTGAAGTATAGCACGAGTATTATGTAAAAGAGAAAGGTTTAGAATCAACCTTGGTGCTTGTTTACTCCACAAATGTATGTAAGATGTTCAATGTACCCTTTCTTATCTCCGCTATAGCATAGGGCTATACCGAGTCGGATCTCAGGGAGAGCTAGCGTAGAAGCGTTACGATATACGTGAGAAAAGGAAACGAGAACTCTTCTATGTTTCAAAAGAATAAAGAATCAAAAGAAAAACAAATCAAAGAGTGTATGGATATGTTCATGGTGAAAATCAATGGATGGCTATGTTCATGGTGAAATTAAAAGAAAACAAAACAAGATCGAGGTTTGTTGTATTCACACTAAAAGAAAAGAAAACTCTAGAAAAGATTTATTGAAATAAAACCATGACTAGCTAACCTTAACTACCTTGCTAAAGACTTACTAAACTCCGTGATAGTGATGCGTGCCTCATGTTGATTCATCGGCATGGATGTGTCTTGCTTGTGGTCTAATTACCTTCTCACATGGATGATGGGGAAACATTCTTGGACTTGTCTTATAGCCTCCATAGATGGTCATAGGCCTACAAATAGACTTTCACTAATGGAATCAAAAGAGCTACACTCAAGTGATGCAAATGAAGAACATACAACATTCACTAATGGAAGTAGTGAAGTTATACATCAAATAGCATATTGGTGCTTCCATCTCCATGTTCCATCAAGGCACTAGTTCGAAGACTAGGCTCCAAGTGAGGCACACATGAATCATATGGAGAATTACAACTAGATCTTGCCAAGAAATGAAAAGAAACCCACCGGAGAAGAGAAAACCATACAAATTGCAAGATGAAGTAAGGCAATCACCCATGAGTTAGAAGTTAGCAAGGTAGTAGTTAGCTAGTTCATGGAGAAGGAATTAGCTACTACAAGCCATTACAAAAAGAAAACAAAGCATGAATAAATTGCTAGAAATTAACAAAGCAAGTAAAGTGAAAGAAAACAAACTAGAATCAAGCTCAAGTAGAGGATGGAGAATGGATCAATCCTTGTTGCTTCAAGTGTCACTCTTGATTACACAAGCTCTCTCTCTCACAATCACTCTCTTTTACAATGAAATCTAGGGAGGAAGAAGATCATAGAGAGAACTAAAAACCCTAGAAAAAACTAACAAAATTACAATCTATTCACTAATCTCTCTCTCTTCTCTGATCACTTTTTTCTCGCAGGTACAAATGAAGTATTTATAGGAGAACTGAGAAGCTTCTGGAGATAAGGTGGTTGCCACAAAATCCGGGGATCTAACGGCCCTAGATTGCCGCGCCCTGCCGCGCGTCCGCGGCATAACCGAATCCGTTCAGCAACGGATTTCTGTTGCTGAGTGGTTACGGGGTTGTTGGCCACGTGGACATTCTAGAATCTCCGTTGGTTGAGCGAATCTCTCTGGATCTTGGGTTTAGATTTGGCTTTATCCTTAAGCTTGGATTAATCACTTAATTAGTGGTAATTAAGTGATTATTTGAAAATCTCTCTCTTAAATGTGTACCTGCAAATATGTAGAGAAGAGGATTAAAATTCATATATTTATTTGTAATATGCATGGGGATTATGATGTAAAATATGCAATATTGAGTACTAATCACACCCCCACACTTATTCGTTTGCTCGTCCCGAGCAAAAACAAAGAAAAGAAAATCTATACTACCAGTTTATTACACCACTTTCGCAGGTGACGCGATTGCACTGAGCATGTGCAACAAGCCGTTAAACCTCTAGGTTACCCTAGAGGAGGAGTGTTGTCTCCTGAGGGTTTTCAGCGGATTACACCCACAAAATCCATAAAGAAAGAAGACAAATGTTAGTGTTTTGAAAACGCATTTTGAACAAGAGACAAGTTTACGAACTATTTTTGCAAAAATATAAGTGATCCTAGGTCATAAGTCCACCTATAATCAATCTTCCTTAAACTTAGTATCTATGCAAGATCTTGTTTTTAATTAAGGTAAGAATTCAAAATTGGATTGAATATTTTATCTTTCATAAAACCTAGATAATATGCACACCGTGTAAGTGAAGATTTCTGGGATTTCAACTCCAACCATCAAGCCATTTATTTATATATATTCTTTTTTTTCTTTTTCTTCCCTTAGTTTTATTAGGCTTTCTAATTCACCCATGTAGCGAGCCTATAACCGATGACTCCCAGACCAGATGGTCTTAGGGCACCAGATGAGGAAACATCCCTCGGGTTTAAGGACTCGAGTGAAAAAGGCCACAAAACTAAGAGGGATTATTCTTAATCACCGTTAGGCGTGAATAATCATGCTTCTTGAGGCACAATTACCCAGCTTAATAGGTGAGATCACTGTTAGGCGTGAGTCATCATGCTTCTTGAGGCACAATTTCCCAGCTTAATAGGTGATCTTTTATTTATATATATTTTTTTCTTTTTATTTTTTTTTTATTTTATATATATGGCATTTTTGGTCTTTGTTTCCATCCCAAGAAATGTGTAAGTGTAAAGTGCATGTTTATCTAAGGCAAAAAATTCAAGATAAAAATATCTCCTCAATTTTACTTACTTAGCCTATAATTTCAAACAAGATCTATTACTTCAACTAGGTTTAAGATGTCATAATTAAGGCTTTCTTAATCTCTAAGATACATCTTAATTTTCTTAAAAATAAATCAAAACTTTATCTTCTTATTTCAAAAAGTTTTTATTTTTATTTTTTTTTTTTTTTATTAAAAGAAAAATCTAAAAGAAAATAGAAAATCTATAAAGAAAGGTAAAATCTAAAAGAAAATAAAAACCTAAAAAGAAAATGAAAATCCTAAAAAATTGAAAATCCTATGATCCTACGTTAGTAAACCCTCCCCCACACTTATTTCATGCATTGTCCCAATGCATCGTGATATATGTATGCATGAAACAAAATGGAAGGGAAAGGAATTATTTACAAGGAATATACAAGTGTAACTCTCACCTGGGCTTTTGGTCGCTTCCCTCTGGCCCGTTTCCCATCGTTCCAATGTGTTCTCTTTCTTGAACTCCATTGGGAAACGGTCTGAATTGTTCTTACCCTAGGTGATTCCAGTTTCAATTTGTTGTTATTTTCATTCATACTCTTTCCACCACATCGTTCACAAACAAAGTCCTTATCACCACTCTCACTCAGAATCTCATCACTTCCAGTGTTTAGAAATTTTAACTCCTCTCCATATAATTCTTCAAAGCTCAAGTCAACATCCGGCAGTGGACAATTAGCTAACTTACCCCGAGTTGACTCATCTAAGCACATAATCTCTTCAGCAAACAAGTCTTCAAATGATATATCAATTGGAGGTTCAAATACAGTCTCAGTTGGCTCATTGAAAGTGAAAGTATCCAAATCAACTTTCCCCGTTTGAAAGGGTACTTGGGAAAGAGAATCACAAGATTGTGACTCATCTTTTGGATCTTCACCTTCCTCCTCACAATTGTTACTAATGAAATTAACCTCAAATGTTTGATCTTTTGTTTTGTGAGGCTGTGTGTGGAAGACATTGTGTTCATGTGTCATGTTACCAAAAGTCAACCTCATTGATCCATTCCGGCAATTAATGATTGCATTTGCAGTAGCCAGGAATGGTCGACCCAGAATGACAGGAATTTGTGCCCTTTGATTGGAATTTGACACTGGTTTTGTTTCAAGGACAACAAAGTCAACTGGATAAAAGAATTCTCCAACTTTGACCAGGACATCTTGAATTACCCCCTTGGGTTTAGTAACAGAGCGATCAGCCATTGAATGGTCATTTGGGTTGGGTGGAGATCACCTAACCCCAATTGTTGGTACACAGAGAAAGGTAGGAGATTGATACTGGCCCCCAAATCAAGAAGTGCCCTATTTATTGTAGTCTGTCCTATGATGCATGAAATGGTGGGGCTCCCTGGGTCTTTGTATTTAACAGGAATTGGACCAGTGAGCAGTTCATTGATGGATGATGCTAGGAAGACTTTTTTAGGGACTTGGGTCTTTCTCTTCTTGGTGCACATTTCCTTCAAAAATTTGGCATATGATGGCACTTGTTGAATGGCATCAAGAAGAGGGACATTGATTTGGACCTTATTGAATGTTTCTTTTATTTTCTCCATGTGAGCATTTGACTTGTTATTTAGAAGCCTATTTGGATATGGTACTCTAGGCTTATAAGGTTGCTCATCTACCTTTTCTTTCCCTTTGGCTTTGGAAGTGGATGGCTCTGTACTAGAGGATGGGTTGTCAAAAGTTGGTGACATTGGGACATGAGGAGTTTGCTTTGGTACTGGATGAGATTGTGGACTAGAAACCTTATTGTCAACTTGTTTACCAGATCTCAGGGTATGAATGGCATGACAGTGACTGGGTCCTGAATTTTCAACTTTGGGATTTAGCAATGGCTGGCTTAAGAACAGTCCTTTTTGATTCTCAGCCAATTGCTTGATCTGGACCTTCATTTCATTCAACTCCTGTTGCTGGTTCTTTGTTAAGGTTTCTATCATTTGTTTCAACTCAGATATTTCAGAATTATTTTGGGGTGGATGTTGAGGATATGGAGATTGGAACTGTGATTGGTAATATGGTGGTGGGTTCTGATATGACTGTGGTGGACTTTGAGATGGATGAATATACAGTGAATTCTGATCGAAACTGGATGGATGAAACTGAGCATTGTACAGATGTGGAAGTGGTGGCATATGATGCTCAGTACAAGACTGACTCCATGGAAAATTTGGATGGTTCTGCCATCCTGAATTGTAAGTGTTGGAGTATGGGGGTCTGGTAAATGCTGCATTCATGTTCTCCTGAAATGATTGGGGCTGATAAAATGGACACTCCTCAAAGACATGGCTAAGGTCATGACAGTTGGTGCAACCTGGTTTAATCAAAGGCAATGGGTTGACCTGGTTGACCACAGAATTCCCTTTTGACTCAAGCAGTTCTATCCTCTTCATTAATTGTGTGATCTTGGTTTCTGCAGCTATAGAGGATTCTTTGGAATGTGTACCAGTTCTGGAAGTGGTGGAAGTGGATTTGTCAGGACAAGACTCCCACTGAATGGTTTTCTCAGCTAGGGTTTCAAAGAGATCCCACCCCTGATGTTCATCTTTTTTCAGGAATTCCCCTTGGCACATGGATTCCAAAAGGGTTTTTGTTTGGTAATCTAATCCATCATAGATAATCTGGCATAGCCGCCATTTCTCTATGCCGTGATGGGGACATAGGGCTAAGAGGTCTTTGAAACGCTCAAGATATTTCCAGAAAGGTTCATTTTGTTCTTGCTTGAATTGCATTATGTTTTTTCTCATGAGGGCTGTTTTGTGGATAGAATAGAATTTCCTAAGAAAGACCTTAACAAAATCATCCCATGAAGATATGGAACTGACAGGAAGACTATAAAGCCATTTCTTAGCTAAATCCTTAAGTGCAAACGGTATGAACCGTAACCTAACAGCATCCTCAGAAAGTTGGGATATTCTCATCATTTGGCATACCTCTTCAAACTCACGAATAAAGAGGTACGCGTCCTCAGACTCAAGACCATGGAATCGGGGAAGTGTACTAATGAATTGTGGTTTCAGCTCAAAATGATTTCCATTAGGCTCGGGGAGAAGAATGCATGAAGGAATGGAGGTGCGAATCGGATAGAATCGATCCTGAAGTGAGACGTTGTTGGTCATGATGTGAAGTGGTTGTGTATGTGCAAATGTAGAATGAATTAGGATCACAAAACCACTATTGTATATACAATCACAAACAACGTGCACCGATCACACCAGCGAAAAAGAAAAAATAACAAACAACAAAAGAAAAAATCAATCCAAGCTTGTCTAGGGTTTCTGGTCCTAGGTGACTCCTAAATAGACTGTCCACAGGAGGTTTAGTGTAGACCTTGACTATAAGCAAATCAGCCAGGGAAGGGTAAAGTCGTTGGGAGGTTTTCCGTCCGAAGACGTTCCTTAATTAAGTAACCAACAACCTTCGGGCTTTCGGCCCTTAACCCCTTTCCTAGACACCGATTTTACAGAAGTCAATTTCCAACACTTTTCCCCTTAGGATAATCTCCTAAGTGAGTCCGGATGTCCCTAGGGCCAACGTCTATCAAATTTTATTTACAAGCTTAGGATTGTGAGTACGTGGGGAAAATGATTTCCGGGCTAAGGAAAGGGTAATGACCTCCCCCACCTTATGTTATTTACAGGAATTGCCCTTAGAATTAATTGTGCAAGTGTACGATGAAAGATAACTAGGATACACTCAAAGCATGAAAATCAAGCAAGAGTTTGTCCTAGTCTATATGCAATGCCAACACGTACCTTGTCCCACGCGCTCTTCAACAGTAAATTTAAAGTAATTGAAAGACATGTGCCTAAAATGCAAATGTCTAACAATTATTATCAATTACAACCAACTTTTTACTGTTTTTTAATTAAGCAGGTCCAAGGTGAAAAATACAGGAAATGAAGTATATATGCAGATGCAACTTGCAAAGCAGAAGCCCCTGCAAAAATTTTGTAAGTAGTGAACTCTAAAGTGCCGCGTTCCCACGGCAATTCTTGTGGATCCGCGGCACAATAGAGGGATCCTGGGCTCTGCTTTCTTGAGCAGAGTCCCAGGTCCACTTATATGTTTCTGCTGTAGATATTTTCCTGTTTTCTTCTCCTGTCACCTGCAACAGAGAAGAAGAATCGTTTAGTTTCTCACTTTTAAAAAATACCGTTGCTCTCCCCGGCAACGGCGCCAAAAATTGATAGATGAGAGAGTAGTGTGAAGTATAGCACGAGTATTATGTAAAAGAGAAAGGTTTAGAATCAACCTTGGTGCTTGTTTACTCCACAAATGTATGTAAGATGTTCAATGTACCCTTTCTTATCTCCGCTATAGCATAGGGCTATACCGAGTCGGATCTCAGGGAGAGCTAGCGTAGAAGCGTTACGATATACGTGAGAAAAGGAAACGAGAACTCTTCTATGTTTCAAAAGAATAAAGAATCAAAAGAAAAACAAATCAAAGAGTGTATGGATATGTTCATGGTGAAAATCAATGGATGGCTATGTTCATGGTGAAATTAAAAGAAAACAAAACAAGATCGAGGTTTGTTGTATTCACACTAAAAGAAAAGAAACTCTAGAAAAGATTTATTGAAATAAAACCATGACTAGCTAACCTTAACTACCTTTCTAAAGACTTACTAAACTCCGTGATAGTGATGCGTGCCTCATGTTGATTCATCGGCATGGATGTGTCTTGCTTGTGGTCTAATTACCTTCTCACATGGATGATGGGGAAACATTCTTGGACTTGTCTTATAGCCTCCATAGATGGTCATAGGCCTACAAATAGACTTTCACTAATGGAATCAAAAGAGATACACTCAAGTGATGCAAATGAAGAACATACAACATTCACTAATGGAAGTAGTGAAGTTATACATCAAATAGCATATTGGTGCTTCCATCTCCATGTTCCATCAAGGCACTAGTTCGAAGACTAGGCTCCAAGTGAGGCACACATGAATCATATGGAGAATTACAACTAGATCTTGCCAAGAAATGAAAAGAAACCCACCGGAGAAGAGAAAACCATACAAATTGCAAGATGAAGTAAGGCAATCACCCATGAGTTAGAAGTTAGCAAGGTAGTAGTTAGCTAGTTCATGGAGAAGGAATTAGCTACTACAAGCCATTACAAAGAAAACAAAGCATGAATAAATTGCTAGAAATTAACAAAGCAAGTAAAGTGAAAGAAAACAAACTAGAATCAAGCTCAAGTAGAGGATGGAGAATGGATCAATCCTTGTTGCTTCAAGTGTCACTCTTGATTACACAAGCTCTCTCTCTCACAATCACTCTCTTTTACAATGAAATCTAGGGAGGAAGAAGATCATAGAGAGAACTAAAAACCCTAGAAAAAACTAACAAAATTACAATCTATTCACTAATCTCTCTCTCTTCTCTGATCACTTTTTTCTCGCAGGTACAAATGAAGTATTTATAGGAGAACTGAGAAGCTTCTGGAGATAAGGTGGTTGCCACAAAATCCGGGGATCTAACGGCCCTAGATTGCCGCGCCCTGCCGCGCGTCCGCGGCATAACCGAATCCGTTCAGCAACGGATTTCTGTTGCTGAGTGGTTACGGGGTTGTTGGCCACGTGGACATTCTAGAATCTCCGTTGGTTGAGCGAATCTCTCTGGATCTTGGGTTTAGATTTGGCTTTATCCTTAAGCTTGGATTAATCACTTAATTAGTGGTAATTAAGTGATTATTTGAAAATCTCTCTCTTAAATGTGTACCTGCAAATATGTAGAGAAGAGGATTAAAATTCATATATTTATTTGTAATATGCATGGGGATTATGATGTAAAATATGCAATATTGAGTACTAATCAGGCCCATATATTTCCACCATTTCCTACATTTTTTAATCACTATTATATTATTACCTTCTAATAACCTAATTTCAAATATTCATACCCAAATTAGAAACAAGAAAAAGACCCTAACCTCTGTGTGAATTGGAAATTTCATATTCTGAAACTTTTACACTGTATTTAGGCTCTTATTATCAAAACTCACATAATTACTACTAACTTCTAGTAACAATATAAATATTATTCTTAATTGTGATAATGTGCTTAACAAACTTTCACATGTTCAACAAAAAAAAAGATGGTATTACTAGAAGCATTGAAATAAGGTTCTACCATTTTTTTATGAATCACATGATTCAGTAAACTAAATTTGGATGGAGTAATATATAAGGATGAGAGATCCGGTTCTGTTTGGACGGGTTCTGGTTTCGGAACCCAAAACTGAAATCTGACCGAACTAGAGTGGTTCGGTTCGGGTTCGGGTTTCGGTCTGTTATTTCGATTATATCCGAACTCTACTCATCCTAGTTCTGTTGGGCTATTGACAGCTCAGTAAGCAACGACCATATTTTAAGCCGTTGCGGAACTTACCCATCGATAATCCAATAGGTATGTCGACAGATGACTGATACAACATTGTATTAGCTTTTGACAAGTTAAGATAGCTGTCGACAGTAGTTCCAAAACACAGAAAACTTGAAATCTATAAAGCCCTGTCAACACCTCTTTACCAGGCCTGTTAATAACTTCTGTTATAAAGAATGTCGACAACTCTATTTAGCTGTTTATAGTGAGAGTATAAAACATTTTTGAAATATTTTTAAAATAATTTTTGTATAAATATAATAAAGGATATCTTGTGCACGTATTTCTAAATCTTGAGCCATCAAGTCAACACCAAAAACTTAAACATTCTAAATTTTTATAAAAGGTTCCACTCTCTTCAAGTCTTAATAAGAGGGCTTCTCCAAAATTCCCGCTTTGATCGTTCGAGCTTGAATCCTTTTTTGAATCAACTTAATCACTTCAAAACCTTCCTTTTGAGGAAGAATGAATCACAAACCTTTCTCTTGAACCCTATAAGCTTATAAATACTAAAACTTGATTAGTACTAAATAACTTTATGTGATTTGTAAACATCAAAATAAAATTGGGGAGTGTACCTTTGGGCCAACACCTGGTAACGCTTAGTCGGTCATGTCCATACTACCTCTGAATCGATGGGTGCCCAGGTCTAATCCACCCTTTTAATCCTTCATAGACTTCCTTCACTGTTATGTTAATATTAAACATCTGAACAGTGAATTCTGATTCTAGTAGTTCTTAATTTGTCATGTCCATATTACCTTTGAACAGATGGGTACCTAGACCAAATTCACCCTTCTTAATCTCCAGCACATTTCTTTTTAGTCTATCAAGATAACATATAATTCTCGGTAGTCTACCCTTTACTGATCCTATCATGTTTTAACCTCTAAATAGGTTCATGCCCACCCTTAGCTCTTCTGGGAGCTTGGTTTTATGGAGTAATATCTCCACCTTTAGTTTTTTTGAGGACTAACATAATAAACCTTCCTTTATAAGAGGTTTAAATTACCTATGGGTAATGCAGAAGAGTGGCAGGCAAAATTAAAAGGAGATAGACACATCAAACAGAAAAGCAAATCATTGGTCAAAATAAGAATTTTTTTATTCAATTAAAAAAACAATAGTGATACATTAAGATTGTCTCTATATATGCAATTGGAGTTTGACTTTGAGAGAAGACAATTTGTTCCTTTTATTCTCCTCGGCCTTGGTTGCAACCTGCTTCTTCAGCTCCTCTCTGTCTACACTGATCATTTCTGCCATATGAGCCTGAGCCTTCTCCAGCTCCCATGCCTTATCTGTTTCTAGTTCTTAAATACAAATGCTTTTAGTAGTTATAGAGTTAATTTGGCAGTTTCAGTATGTTTTGTCGGCTAGCCCTATCCAAAACTGCTCGCGCCTTCGTGATCACTTGACGTGCCTTATATTTCCTCAGAAGTAGAAGCAAGATTCTGAGTCTAAACTTCAATGGCTTCGGCAACGTCATTCTCTTTAGCCTCAAGAAGCTTTAATTCCTGAGCCATTGCTTCTATCTTGCTTGTCGTCTCTTCATGAATTTTCTACATTTGCACGACAGATAAGAAGGTTCCTTCTCAATTAGTGGAGTAAGATCGGCTTGGCTTAGGCGACACCACTCGCCTATGTCTTATTCAAAGTTCGCGACCGATCGCTCCAAAGATTCAACGTGCTGAGGTCCACCAACAGCCTTAATGCCCTCGATAGCATGGACGAGTATTGATTTTGAAGATTCAAATGGAGTCTTCATGCCCTTGAGTACCAACAAGAGACACTGTCTCAATTGTAAAAGCTATGATCAACACAATAATGAATTCCTCTTCGAGATTGATTGCAAGTAAATGAAGTGAAAATTACCATCTAACTTTGGGCTAATGGTCGTGTCCACGAGGAGGAATGCAATGAAAGCTTTTTGATGTATCATTTAAAAAGCAAAGATGGTGTCAGTCTTTTTTTTTAATGTTGAAAAGAGAATGGAGAGTAGGAAAGTGATTTAAAGAAAAATTGAAAACTTTGAGAAGGCTTTAGAAAAGATGATCTTTAAAAAGGCGTGAAGAGTGATTGGTTGTTTGTTTTAATATATGAAAAAGATCTGGGCTCACTACTTACTACTCAACGATATATTCCTCTCTTGAAAATCTCAGTGCCTTAACTTGATCATAGGCAAAAACTTAAGCTTGAGTTTCGAAAGTCTTAAGTAAAGTAAATAAGATTATTTAGAAAAGTTAACTCTCTTTTCTTTTAAGAATTCATCTTGAACTGAATGTTAAATCATCAAGTCATCTTTCAAGTATGAAATTAAAACAAGTTCAAGTGATGTTTTAAAAATAAAAGTTTTAGAAATCCAAAAACATCCTCATGTGCCTTCAAGAACACTTTCAAAGAAGAAAGGCTTAGTTTAAGGCATCCATATGATTCCGTTGGGTTCTTTATATCAAAATCATTCAAAACAAGAGGGATCGAAGAGAGATAATAGTGAGCCTAGAAAAACAAATAATTAATGTAAAATAAGACATGTAAATGAAATGAAACATACCCGTGAGTTAGAGAAGAAGAGAAGTCTTGATCCTTTATTGATGTCATTCAACTTCAGAAGACAATCACTCGTTTCCTCTCTCTCACTTGTATCTGCACTGAACTACAAATTAAAAATAGATATAAACTATCAAACAAAGAACCTAACCCTAAAAATAATAGAAAAACTTAAACTAGTCTCCGATCCATCCTTCTCTAAAAATTGCAGTATTTATAGGCCAAAACCAAATGAGGGAGAGCGTACAAGATAGGGGAGCAAATGCTTTTGGCCCAGAGGCCCTTCACTCTAATTTTGATGGTGATTAACTCATGTAGTTATAGTTTACTAATAATCTTGTGATATTTAGTTTCAGATATTTGATCAAGATATTAGTAGGTGTTTAGCTTCAACTAAGAAGTTTTGGAGCTTTCACATGTAGATTCAAAAGCTCGCGCGTTAAGATCGTATCTAGCACTCGATTGGAGTCAAGCTCGCTGGATCGTGTTTTGATCGAGTCGGCTTGAAGACAAGAAGACCTCGGTTTGTTTAGTTTAAGTATATTTAGATCTTATGTAAAGGTAGATAGTGTTGATATGCTCAAGTTCACATACACACACAAGTTTTAAAGTTTATTGTTTTTGGTTTTCGATTTAACCGGATTTTGGATTTCATATCAAAAATATAGATATATATTCTTATATATATATATTGGATTCTATCCATATACAATATGCTTTAAAGTTGTTTCAATATCATGTTTTTGTATTTATACAAGTTTTGGAGAAAACGGTTTTCCATTTCAAAAATTCAAGTTTTGGAAACGATTTTGTGTTTAAGCTTAATTTTAATATCATAAAAATGGTTCAAATTGTTTATAATATGTGTTGAATTTTAGTCACACATATTTTTATTTCAAAGATCTTATAAGAACTTATTTCTGTGGAATTTATGTGATTTTTTAGGATTTATTTGAAATTAAAAAGACCAAGTTTTAATCACTTAAAAATTATGACCTGGTCTTCTGTCGGTCGACCGCACGGTCGATCGAGCCAGAAGTCGGTTGACCAGCGGTCGACCGATGTGCACAGCCACGTTTGGACGGTGGGCTGGTGGGCCGGTCGACCGGGCGGTCGACCGTCCAGAGAGCCTTGCTCTCTGGATCTGGCCCTGGTCGACCGGGCGGTCGACCGGCCGAACATTACCGCTCTCTGGTTCTGGCTTCAGTCAACCGGGCGGTCGACCAGAAGGGCATTTCTGCCTATTCCTAGCTGCCAACGGGCAGATTTTTGAGGGGTTATAAATAGCCCCCCTCTTGAGTTGTTTTTAATAAGTTTTTAGAGAGCAATTTTTCCCATCTTTATAAGTGTTTAACAGCAAGTTTTTAAAAGAGTTTTTGGGTTAAAAATATTTATCTTTATTTGTTTTCAAGGGTTGGAAAAATCAAAGAAAAATAGAGTATTTGGGATATTGGTTTTGATCTTTATTTCTATTTCATTCTAGTTGTTTTCTCAAGTATTTTTCTTTGTATTTTGATTTTCAAAGACCTTGATTTCTCACACTTGAGCTATCATCTTTATCCTATCTATTAGGATCTTATTTTTAGTAAGAAAATTGGTTTGTGGTCTTTAAGATCACCAAGAGTTGTAAACCTTCTTTATGTTTGTTGTTATCTCTCATGGTAGAGGTGATTGTGGAGGTTGTGTTGGTTTCCCTCTAAGTGTAGAGGTGATTGTGATTGGTTTGGCTTTGTGCCTATCCCTCTAGCGAGAGGTGATTGTTGTTTGGCTTAGTACCCTCTATTGGGAGGTTGATCTTGTGTGGCTTAGTGCCTTGCCTCTTGTATAGAGGTTGTTGTTGTTTGAGAGAGAAGTTGTGTACTCCAAAGTTGTATTACCCAAATCCTCAGTGGAGGTTCCCTGTGTGGGAAGTCTTGTGCGGACGGTATAGTGAAAATCCTTCTGTGTGAAGGCGGGGGCGTAAAGCAGTGGCTCAAACCTTGAAATATATCTTTGTGTTTGCAATTGATCCACTATCTCTAAACTCTCTCTCTTATACTTTGTACTATTTCATATTATTCATATCATACTTATATGCTTGGTATAGTTTGTGTGCCTCACTTGTGTTGAACCAAGAAAGCTTTACATAGCACCTCAACTCTTATTTAGAGGAATTTAGAGGAGATAGTTCAGAGCCCGTCACCAGGAATTCGGCTACACTCTTTGGTTACACTAAGCGTGTTGCAATTAGTTTTTAATTCCGCATCATTTGTTATTAGATTAGTCATATATCTATTCATCCCCCTCTTGGTGTATTTTCAAATGCTTTCCTAACCAACTCAACAAAGCCTCAGAAATGCGGCTTTGGCCGTATTTTCATGGCCTGGGTGTGGCCAAGTGGCCCCACGCAGGGGTGCTGCTCCCTGATTTCGCGATATACTTTTATCTCTTGCTGAATTTTCAGTTTTACCTCCTGAATTTGACGAAACTGTTGTCCGAGAGGCCTTTCACCTTAATTTTGATAATGACTAACTTATGAAGGTTAATTAATAATCTTGTGTTTACACAGTTTCAATTATTGATCAAGATATTAGAAGGTGTTTAGCTTTAACAAAAGAGTTTTGGGAGCTAACTCATGTAGATACAAGAGCTCGTGAGTCAAGATCGCATCTAGCACTCAGTTGGAGTCAAGTTCTTTGGATCGTATTTTGATCGAGTCAACTTGGAGAAGGAGTTCTACAAGAAGATTAGCACTCGGTTGGAGCCAAATTCTTTGGATCATATTTGGATCGAGTCGACTTGGAGAAAGAGTTCTACAAGAAGATTTCGGTTTGTATTTAGTTCAGTTTGTTAAAGATTAGTATATATGTTTGAAGCTCAAAAATACACACACAAGAATGCATGTTTTCAAATAAATGATTTTTAATATGTTCGGTTTTTTATGCTTGTTATATATTTTTCTAAATATTTCTATCAATATTTAGAACTTGTATCTCATGGATAATCATGTTTTCTATCTCCTAAAATCCAAACAAAAATATTTGAAAATTTTTTATTTCTTCAAAAGTGTTTAAATTCTGTTTTGGCCTAGTTCGGTCGACTGGGCGATCGACCGGAGTTCTGGCAATTGAATGTGTACACGTTGTACACGTTCCCGGTCGACCGAGCGGTCGACCGGTCCTCGTTACGGTCGACCGAGCAGTCGATCGACTGTAAGCAGGTTTAGCTTCGGTTTGTCACGATCGACCGACCGGTCAACCGGAGGGCTAACGGTCAGATTTTTTGAATCTGCCGGTCGACCGGCAAATCGACCGCCGGTCTGCCAGTTTAGCAAAAACGGCTAGTTTTTAAAAGCTATTTTAAAACATGTTTAAATTAAAAACATGGAAAGCTATATTAGAGGGTCAATTTCTTCCTCTTTTATTCAAGTAAACTATTCTAAGTTTGCTCTTCCTAAACCCTATATAAGGGGTCATTAGGGTTAAGTTTATTACAACAACAAATTCAAAAATCAAAGTTTTGGGATTTCAAATGAAAGAGCTTTTTGTTTTCAGTTTGGTACTATTATTTTCAAAAGTTCTCTTCAAGTTTTGGTTCTTAAAATCTCTCTTCTATTTTTAAATTTCACTTACAAAACCTTAAGCTTCAATCTTATATATTATTCTCTAAGGTATTGTAAAGAAGTATTTCAAGAGAGAGTTTGTGGTCTTTTGATCACCCAGTGCTTATTATATTATTGCTCACTACCTCTGGATTAGAGTAGTGTGTTGGGGAGTTGTCTACTCCATAGTGATTGTAATTCCTTTGGTGGAAAGTTCTAGTGGATTGAAAATCCTTCACGGTGGTGAAGGCGGGGATGTAGAGCGGTGGCTCGAACCTCGAAACAAATCTCTTTGTTTGCGATTAATTTTTTTCTCTCTTATCTACTTTATATTCATCTATTCATTGTCGATCTATACTCATTACAACAAGATTGTATTAAGCACCTCAAACTCTTATCTAGAGGAATCACGAGGAAGAAGTTTAGAGCCCTTCAACGGGGCATACGGTTTCTAATCTTACTTTGAGTGATCATTTGCATCATCTCATTTCTATTTTGCTTTGAATATTGAATTGATTAGCCTTACACCTATTCACCCCCTCTAGGTGTAATTTCAATTAGTATCAGAGCTTTGGTCTCTAAGTTTTGGCTTAACATCCTTAGAGAGATCCTTTTTGCTAATCATTTTATTGACATCTTCTTTTTCATCAACTAGGAAATATGGCCGAAAGTATTAGGACCCCTCTCAAGTTTGATGGCCTCAACTTTCTCGTATGGAAAGTTAAGATGACCGTATTTTTGTAATCTCCAGGAAACCGGGTTACAAAGGCGGTGACTAAACCTTTTAGTATACCCACTGGTGATTAGGACACTTGGTCCGATATAACCTCCAAGGAATTTGATGCCAATGCAAAGGCACACAATGCATTGCTTCTAGCCTTGAATGAAGACGACTTAACTAGGGTCATTCATCGCAAATCTGCCTACAAGATTTGGTCACACTTAGTAGTCACTCATGAGGGAACATCACAAATCAAGAGAGCTAAAATTGATCTCTTGCGTTCTCAATATGAAAACTTCATTATGCATGAAAATGAGTCTATTGATGATATGATTACAAAATTTACTAAAATAACTAATGGTCTTTCTTCTTTAGGTGATGAAATCGACAATGATCAAAAAGGTCCGAAAGGTCATTCGTGCACTTCCACCATCATGAAAAGTCAAAGCCGCTACATTGAAGGAGTTGAACGATAAAGAAGAGATGGAGCTCATTGGTCTTATCGGCAACCTTAAGACCCATGAGATGGAGAGGAAGGCTAGAGAAGAAATGGCACCACAAAAGAAGAAGACAATCGTTTTCAAGTATACTCCCACCATCTTTAACGATGATGAAGAAGAAGATGATGATGAAGATCTATCTCTCTTTATAAGAAATGTAAGAAGGATGTACAATAAGGCAAAAAACAACCATAGGAGATGATGGCAAGGTAAGGAAGAAAAGAAAATCATTTGTTTCAATTGTCGGAAACCCGAACACACCGTTGCCAAATGTCTGGATATCAAAAACAAGTCATCTTCCTCAAACAAGCAAAAGAAACTATTCATGAAGAAAGCTCTCAAAGCCACATGGGATTCAGAAAGTGAATATGAAGAGGAGGTGGACACGGCAAACGTGTGTTTCATGGCAAATGATAACACACCCAAGGTAAATTCTGAACCATTCCTTGATGATTGTGGTTAACTATAAATAATATAGGAGATGCATTTGTAGAGCTTTCAGATAATTATGATGTTTTAAAGAAAAATTATCTAAAAATGAAAAAGGAAAGTGAAGTTCTCCAAAACAAAATTATCATTCTTTCTAAAGAAAAAGAAGATTTGTCTTCCACTCTTTTATCAACACAAAAAGATTTTGATGCATACAAGACCTCATGTAAAGCTAAGTTTCTCAAAATTGATGAAGATGAAATTTCTATCTTAAAAACTAAAATCAACAATTTGGGAAATATTTTAAAGAAATGTGAGTTCAATAAAGCTAAATTAGAAGACATGTTTTTTAAGAAAAATGCTTCAAAAAGACATATTCATACTGCACATATCACACTTCTAAATCACACACAAAGCATGCTCATGCACCACATGCTCATCATGCACATTATGCAGTCATGTATGGTAGAATTTATACATGTACTTATTGTGGCCGAAAGGGTCACTTAGCTAAATTTTATTTTAATCGTATAAATGCTTTAAATAATCATGTTTGAGTTTGAAGTACTAACGGTATAGGTCCCAATAAGGTATGGGTACCAAAATCCACCCGTATTGTATTTGATGTAGATGTGGGCTCTCACTTAACGTGAGGGTATTGGTGCCTTGATGGTGAATGCGTATGAGCTTGATGGACACTACATTGGATGCATCACCTTCAAGGATGTTTGGTGGGAGGACCACCATGATTTGGAGACCTAGAGATTAGCCCTATTAGTTTTGGTAACCATCTCTAACTCCCATTTTGATTACATGCTCTCATTGATTGATTTTTAGCATGTTTTGATTTTTCATGTTCATTATATCTGTTCATGATTTGCACCTCATGCTTTTGATTACTTGTTTATATGAATATTTTTAGCATGTATTGGTTTTCATGTTTTTCATGTTCATTATAGTTAAATGTAATGTTTATTAGACTTGTGATATACATATGTAGTATTTGAGATACACCCATATTTATATGAATTTATATTTTTTGTGTCCTCACTATAGTTGAGCTATTGTGTATATTCTTACTCTAAAGCACATGCATTTACCCTAATGATCATATTGGTTTATATTTTTGTTTATGCATCATGTTTTGATTACTTATTTAGATGTAGTTTTTATTAAAACTTGTGTTTATACTTATACAACTAATGAGCCACATTTGATAATTATATATTTGTGTTATGCTGCTCATTTGTACTCATTAAATGTACTTGTATAGCTTACTTTTGATGATTCTTATATTTTAACTTGTATTCCCTATTTTTGTATATGTTTTCATAAAAATTAAATTTTTATGACTTTCATAGGTTTTGTTGTTTAACTTTATTGCATGAATATACTTTTTCACATGACTTTTGTATACTCACATTATTTGGGTTTACTCATGACTTTACTTTATAAGTACATTTATGAGCTTTATAGATTTCAAGTGACAATTTTGTGTAAAATGCATATTTCATGAGATATATGATTTGGTTTCATCTTTCGAAGGATTTTTTTTAACTAGTTTCTCAAATATTATTCTAAACTAGTTTATTCATTCTTCAAATGGTAGAGTTTTTTAAAACTATACTATAACCTTTTCAAATCATAATTTTTTGAAAACGCCTACCTTCAAAGGACGGTAGGATGGGCTACCATGCCCTGTAGCTCAAAATTAAAAATTTATTTAAACATGTGTATGAAAGGGAGGTAGCTATGAGATATACATGATTTTAATGAAAACTCTATTCTTGTATTCTCATATGTGTTTCTTATATATATGCTTCAAATTTAAATAGTATCAATTTCAATTGGTATACACGTTCTCATACATATATATGATTTGATTATGCTTACAATATCTTTACATCTTAAAACTCAAATTATGTTTATGCTAAAGTTTGACTTAATTTCAAATGCTTATTGGTTTCATAATAAGCTTATGCATTATTTTCAATTGGTATTTTAATTTGGTATACTTTATATTTTACCTTTCAATTGATATCAAATAGTTCTTAAGTATGAGATATACATGATTTTTAATATAAAAAAATTCATTTTGTATACTCATGATTTTTCTTGCTAAGCTTGATTTAGTCCTTAATGTCAATTATTTTTCAATTGGTATATTATATAAGCTTATGTATGATTTTTATTGGTATTTCATAAAGGGGGAGAAAAATTCTTATTTTATCTTTCAATTGGTTTTACTTTTCAATTGGTATCCTACTCCCAGTCTTTATGATGAAAAATATTTCACTTTGGTATATGCTTATATTTTTAATATTGGTATCAATAATTTTAAATTGGTATTATTTTCAATTTGATATCCTTACTGCAAAATGAATAGTGTTTACCCAAAATTTTGGTGTTTATTTTCAATTGATATCATGTACTTTTATTATATCAATTCAAAAAGAAAATTGTTTCTTTCAATTGGTTGTTTCCATTTGATTATGTTTATTATTTTCAATTAGTTCTTTCAATTGACTGTGTTTATTGGTATCAAAATTTTTGCTTACGCTTATTGTTTATTTGGCTTCATCCCTTTGTTGATGAGTGATAAAAGGCGGGAGAAGAATTAAATTTAGGTTTATATATGCATGTTTTACTATGTGTTATGCATATATGTTATTTTATTGGTATATTGAGCTTCATTGCAAATACTTAGATGTTTATTGGATATGCATATGTTAAGGGGAAGCTTCTAGGAAGCCTATCCTTAATAGATGCATATATATAACCTCATAAGTTTTGTCATCATCAAAAAGGGGAGATTGTTGGCCCAGAGGCCTTTCACCTTAGTTTTGATGATGACTAACTTATGAAAGTTAGTTTTCTAATAATCTTGTGTTTACACAGTTTCAGTTATTGATCAAGATATTAGTAGGTATTTAGCTTCAACAAAGGAGTTTTGGGAGCTAACTCATGTAGATTCAAGAGCTCACGTGTCAAGATCGCATCTAGCACTCGGTTGGAGTCAAGTTCTTTGGATCGTATTTGGATCGAGTCAACTTAGAGTAGGAGTTCTACAAGAAGATTTCGGCTTGTATTTAGTTCAGTTTATTAAAGATTAGTATATATATTTGAAGCTTAAAAATACACACACAAAAAAATGCACGTTTTCAAAAGAATGATTTTTAACATGTTTGGTTTTTGATACTTGTTCTATATTTTTCTAAATATTTCAATCAATATTTAGAACTTATATCTCATGGATAATCATATTTTCTATCTCCTAAAATCCAAATAAAAATATTTGAAAATTTTTTGTTTCTTCAAAAGTGTTTAAACTCTGTTTTGGGCTATGTCGGTCGAATGGGCAATCGGCCGTGCCTATTACAGGCCAGAACGGTCGACCGCAAGGTCGACCGGAGTTCTAGAAATTGGAGGTGTGCACGTTGTGTATGTTCCCGGTCGATCGGGCAGTCGACCGGTCCCCGTTGCGGTCGACCGGGCGGTCGACTGACTGTAAGCAGGTTTAGCCTTGGTTTGTCAAGGTCGACTGACCGGTCGACCGGAGGGCTAAGAGTCAGATTTTTTTTGAATCTACCGGTCAACCGGCCGATCGACCGCCAGTCTTCCAATTTGGCAGAAATGGCTAGTTTTTTAAAACTATTTTAAAACATGTTTAAATTAAAAATGTGAAAAGCTGTATTAGAGGGTCAATTTCTTCCTCTTTTATTTAGGTAAAACTATTCTAAGTTTGCTCTTCCTAAACCCTATATAAAGGGGTCATAAGGTTTGAGTTTATTACAACAACAAATTCAAAAATCCAAGTTTTTGGATTTCAAGTGAAAGAGCTTTTTGTTTTCAGTTTTATGCTATTATTTTCAAAAGTTCTCTTCAAGTTTTAGTCCTTAAAATCTCTCTTCTATTTTTAAATTTCACTTACAAAACCTTGAGCTTTAATCTTATATATTATTCTCTAGGATTTTGTAAAGAAGTGTTTTCAAGAGAGAGTTTGTGGTCTTTTGATCACCCAGTGCTTATTGTATTGTTACTACACTACCTCTGGAATAAAAAAGTGTGTTGGGGAGTTGTGTACTCCATAGTGGATATAATTCCTTTGGTGAAAAGTTCTAGTGGATTGAAAATCCTTCACGGCGGTGAAGGCGGGGACGTAGAGCAGTGGTTCGAACCTCAAAACAAATTTCTTTGTTTGCGATTGATTTATTGTCTCTCTTATCTACTTTATATTCATTCATTCATTGTCGATCTATACTCATTACAATAAGATTGCATTGAACACCTCAAACTCTTATCTAGAGGAATCACAAGGAAGATGTTCAGAACCCTTCACGGGGTATACGGCTTCTAATCTTGCTTTGACTGATAGTTTGCATCATCTCATTTTTATTTTGCATTGAATATTGAATTGATTAGCCTTACACCTATTCACCCCCCTCTAGGTGTAGTTTCAGAAACCTCCTTTGATCTTCGGCTTTAACTAATTGATTTTTGAAGATTTATTTTAACTGGTTTTTAACTGATTTTATCTTCTCTGATTTGCCCTGATCTTCTGATTTGAATTAATTCTAAATTAAATCAGAATTTTGATGAGACTTTGGGCTCGTTTCTCTTCCCTCTCCTTTAGCAATAGGCCTGCACTTTACAAAGAAGAATATAAGACTAAATACTTGATTTATTAGTCAATAATTATGGAAATGTGACATTATATATGCAATATATGTAACCAATCACACCCCCACACTTATCTTTTGCTCGCCCTCGAGCAAAACATAAAAACTAATCCTAAGAAATTATTTTGACCACTTTCGCATGTCACTCGATTGCACTGAGCATGTGCAATAAGCTGTTAAACCTCTATTTACCCCTAGAGGCTGAGTTTTATTTCGTGAGGGTTTTCAGTGGATTGCACCCACAAAATCCATGATGAAAGAGAAAAAAATTTAGTATTTTCGAAAAGCATTTTGAAAAGAGAGAAAATATTTGAGGTTTTATTGTAAGAATTTGAGTAACCTATAAGTCATAGGAGAATTGAATTTTTCATTCCTACACTTTATCTCTATCCAAAAATGTGTTATCAATCAAAAGTAAAGAGTCAAGTTGTATTCCTCATCTAGTCTATTACTTTATCCTAAGTCATATGCACCTTCGTATCATGAAATTTTGACTAAAGGTTCTTTAACTTTAACTCTTATGCCTTAGTTATTTTTTTCTTTTTGGTTATATTATTCCTTAGTTCTATTAGGCTTTCTAATCTGCTCATGTAACGAGCCTTTAATCGGTGACTCCCCAACCAAACGGTCTTAGGGCACCGGGTGAGATAATACCCAAGGACTTAAGGACTCAGGCAAACAAGACCACAAAACTAAGGATTTTATTATATGAACCACTTTTAGGCATGAATACTTAAGTTTTATGAGGCACAATATCCAGCTTAATCAGAGAATTTTTGATAGATTATATATACATTTTTTTGTTTTTCGTTTTCCTTTTTTTAATAAGGCATAAGAATTTTTGTTTTTGAACCCTAAGTGTGTAAGTGTATAAAGTGTGCACATTTCATTAGGGTAAAAATCCAGACTAAATTACTTTTCTAAATATTTCCTTCTAACTCTAAAAATCAAATAAGTCATCCCAAATATAAGAAATTCTAATAATGATTCTCCTATTCCTTAAAATTGACTTAATTTCTTACAAAAAAATACGTCAAAATACTATTCTTGTCTTTCAAAAAGTTTTTTTTAATCTTTAACTTTTTTTTCATTTTTAAAAAATGTTAATCATGTTAGACCCTCCCCCACGCCTATCTCATTCATTATCCCCAATATATGAAAGAAATGTATAGATCATGAAATAGAATGTAAGAGAGGAAAAGTTACCGATACACTGGGTCGAAAAGACCCATAACTGTTTCATTTATCGGCACCGATTCCAAGAAAGGTTTAAAGCATTGACCATTTACCTTAAAGTCATTTTCATTCTTGGTGTCACTGATCTCTACAGTACCGTGTGGAAACACGGCTTTTACAACAAATGGCCCAGTCCATCTTGATTTTAGCTTTCCTAAAAAAAGATGAAATCTAGAATTATAGAGTAAGTCTGTCCAGGGACAAATGTTTCCCTTACGATATGTTTATCATGAAAAATCTTAACTCTATCTTTTGTGATCTTAGCATTTTCATAGGCCTCATTTCTCAGCTCCTCTAATTCGAAAATTTATAATTTTCGAAGGTCACCGACCTTATTCAAATAAAAATTTAGCTGCTTGATTGCCCATAAGGCCCGGTGCTCTAACTCAATGGGTAGGTGGCAAGCCTTCCCAAAGACTAACTTATAAGGAGACATCCCTAGAATCGTCTTGAAAGCAGTCCTGTAGGCCTATAGGGCATCTAAAAGTTTGGTGGACCAATCTTACTGGTTTTGGTTCACATTCTTCTCCAAAATAAGCTTGATTTGTCTATTGGAGATCTCAACCTGCCCACTGGTTTGAGGATGATAAGGTGTGGACAATTTGTGAGTTACGGTTTATTTTCGCATAAGAGCTCTAAAGGATCTATTGCAAAAATGCACAATTATCACTGATGATAGCACGAGGGATTCCAAAGCGTGAGAAAATATTATCTTTCAAAGACTTTATGACAATTTTGTTATCATTAGATTTACTTGGAATATTTCTACCCACTTGGATACATAGTCCACAGCAACCAATATGTATTGATTTCCAAATGAATTAGGAAATGGACCCATAAAGTTGATGCCTCAAACATTAAAGAGTTCTATTTCTAAAATTAGATTGAGGGGCATCATGTCTCGTTTCGAGATCCTTCCTACCATTTGGCATCTAGGGCACGTCTTGCAAAATTCATAAGTATCTTTGAACAAATTAGGCCAATAGAACCCACTTTGCAGCACCTTTTCAGTAGTCTTGCAGGGACCAAAGTGTCCACCGCATGCAAGTTCGTGACTGAAGGATAAAACACTCTTAATTTCTTCATTAAGAATGCATCTCCTAATAATTTGGTCAGAACAGTACTTAAAAAGATACGGTTCCTCACAAAAGAATTACCGGACTTGAGATAAGAACTGGTATATATCGTTTTTAGACCATGGGATGGAGTTTAGTTCGTGGCTAAGTAATTAACTATATTAGCAATCCAAGGTTCCCTAAAGACAGCTAAGAGTTTTTCATTAGGAAAGTCATCATTTATAGGCAATTCGTTGCATGGAGAGTTTAGGATACGCGAGAGATGGTCAGTAACGACACTTTCTATGCCTTTCTTATCTCGAATCTCGAAATCAAATTCTTGAAGAAGGAGGGTCCAACGAATGAGTCAGGCCTTGGCATCCTTCTTCATTATGAGGTACCTTAGCACAAAATGATCGGCGAAAATTATGGTTTTGGACCCTAGCAGGTAAGAACAAAATTTCTCTAAAGCAAATACTACTGTCAAGAATTCCTTCTCAGTGGTAATGTAGTTCATTTGAGCATCGTTGAGAGTCCTACTAGAGTAGTAAATCACATGGTGCTTGTTATCAATGTGCTGTCCTAGGACAGAGCCTATGATAAAATCAGAAGCATCGCACATGATTTCAAACGGACCAATTCGTTGCATATATGATTGGTGCAGAATTAAGCTCTTTCTTAAGCTTCTTCCAAGAATTTATATATTCATCATCAAAAGTGAAGGACACATCCTTAGCTAAAAGACTAGTCAAGGGTCTAGCAATCTTGCTAAAATCCTTGATAAATCTTCGCTAGAAACCGACATGTTCTAAGAAGGATCGAATATCCTTCACGCATTTGGGCATGGTGAGCTTAGTAATAACCTCAATATTGGCTCTATCCACTTCAATTCCTTTCTTAGAGATTTCATGACCCAAGATAATTTCATGTCTTACCATGAAGTGGCATTTCTCCCAGGTCAATGTCAGATTTTTCTCAGCACAACGTTGGAGAATAAATTCTAAATGGTAAAGATATTGAGTGAATGAATCTCTGTAGATGGAGAAATCATCCATGAAGATTTTTAATAATCGTTCTACTATATCAGAAAAGACTCAACATGCAGCATTAAAATGTTGTTAGGGCATTGCACAAGCCCAAAGGCATTCGACGATATGTAAATGTCCCAAATGGACATGTAAAAGCAGCCTTTTCTTGGTCCTTAGGAGCAATGGGAATCTGATTATACCCCAAGTAACCGTCTAGGAAATAGTAATACTCATGGTCAGTCAAACGTTCAAGCATTTGATCAATGAAAGGAAGCGAAAAATGGTCCTTACGAGTTGCTGCATTAAGCTTCCTATAGTCAATGCAAACTCAAATTTTTGTGGGAAGTTGAGTTTAGACTAACTCTTTGTTCTCATTTTTCACCACGGTGAAATTATATTTCTTTGGAACCGCGTAGATAAGACTGACCCATTGGCTATTATAAATGGGATAGATTAATCCCGTTGTCTAAGAGTTTCACAATTTTAGCATGAATAGCCTCTTGCATTATAGGGTTTAACCTACTCTGCAGGTCTCTTTTTGGTGTCGCTTCTTCATTGAGATGGATGCGATGCTGAACTATAGTTAGACTCAATCCCTTTATGTCAGTCAGAGTCCAATCAATGGCTTTCTTATATTTTCTAAGAATTGCTTTAAGATTCTCTTCTTGCTCATCATTTAAATGGGAGGCAATAATTACAAGAAAGGTCTCTTGTTCACTTAGATAGATGTACTTGAAATGCGCAGTAAGATTTTCAATTCTAATGAAGGGGAAGGCTCACTAGAAGGATGAGTCAAACTTATTGGCTCCATATTTGGTGAAATAGGGTTCGAGGCTCAATTCATAGCAAACTCGACAACCTGATCAAGGTTAAAGTCATCAGACTCTAACTCAAAGTCACAATTAGTTTCTAGTTCCAATTCTTCTCTATGTTCACTTATCAAGTTCTCAATGAGGTTGACCTCAAATATTCGATCCTCAACATCACGGGGTTGCTTTCCTAGGTTAAAAACATTGACTTCTCTAGTCATGTCCCCAAAGGTTAGCCTCATGGACCATTCCTACAATCGATAATAGCGTTGGCAGTAGCAAGGAATGGGGGCCCTAGGATAACAAGAGTTTTAGCCCTAGGATTGGACACAGGTTGTATCTCAAGAACTATGAAATTAATGGGGTAGATAAACTCCCCGACCCGGATAAGGACATCATTAATTTCTCCCTTGAAAACTTTCACTGAATGGTCAGCCAATTGGATTGTGACTCAAGTTGGACTAAGATCGCCCAACCCGAGTTGTTGATAAACTGAAAAGGGGAGCAAGTTGATACTTGCTCCCCAAGTTAAGAAGTGCATGACTAATCTCAGCTTGTCCTATAGTGCAGGCAATGGTAGGACAACCCGGATCCTTATACTTGACAGGGATCAGACCCAACAGTAGCTTACTAATATTAATGGCTAAGAAGACTTTCTTGGGAACATTAGTCTTTCTCTTCTTGGTGCACATGTCCTTAAGAAATTTTGTATAGGATGGGACATATTGGATGGCATCAAGAAGTGACGCATTAATCTTCACTTGATTGAAGATCTCAATTATCTTATCCATATGTGGATTCTATTTATTATTTTTCATCCTATTAGGAAATGGTACTATAGGCGTGTGCACCTAACTGGTTGACTTATCCATTTCAGATTCGTCAGATTTTGAAGGATTAGGACTAGATGAGGTGGATGCTTGTGTGTGGTTGTGCTGAATGAAATTTGATGGTGTTGACACTTGATTATCAACTTTTTTTCCCGACCTTAATGTATGAACATCATTACATTGATTCAATGATTGATCCTCAGTCAAATGAGCTTGTTGAGAATTCTTAGGATTCATTACTGGCTGATTGGCCAAGGTACCCTTTTGCTCTCATTCTGTGAATTGGCTAATTGGCACATTTGAACCTCTAGCCTCTGTATTGTTTGCATAAGAAAATCTTGCTTCTTCATGTACCTTTTCATGTTTCTCTCAAAATCAGTCATTCTCCGTTTAAGTTGAGGATTCTAGAAGAAAAATTGTGGAGCTTGGTTGGAAAAGTTTTGTTGATAATTTGAAAATTTGTTGGAAGAATTGTGATGGTAATTTGAAAAGTAGGGTTGATAATTGGCAAAATTATTGGAATGATGGAAGTGGCTTGAATGGTTTGACCGTGAGTGGTCATTATTGTTTTAGCTCCATGAGAAATTCGGGTGATTTCTTCAGCCAGGATTGTACATTTGTGCATAAAGATTATTATTAGGGCTTCAAAAAGCCGCATTTATCAGTTTGAAAAATTGTTGTTGAGCTTGAAACACAGAACACTCCTCAAACACATGTTTCATAACTTGACAGTGAGTACAGCCCAGAGTTGAAAATTGATTTGGGCTGACTTAAATGACTGAACTTGGTTTCTTAGTTTCTAAAGCTTCCAGTCTTCTCACTAGGTTTGCTATTCTAGCCTTGGCAGTTTTGGATGATTCAATTGAATGGAGACTTCCTTTTGAAGAGATGGAGTTTAAATTCCTAGTGTTTTCATTAGTTGGTTCCCATTAGATGGTCTTTTCAGCTAGATTCTCATATAAATTCCATCCTTCATTCTTATCCTTTTGTAAGAATCCCCCTTGGTACATAGTTTCTAAGAGGGCCTTGGTTGAGTAGTCTAAACCGTCATAAAGAATTTGGCATTGTCGCCATTTCTCTATTCCATGATGAGGACATTAGACAAGGAGGTCTTTGAAGCATTCAAAGTACCTCCAAAATGGTTCACTAGGTTCTTACTTGCACTGCATAATGTTCTTCCTAATGAGAGCGTTCTTATGAATTGGATAGAATTTCTTCAAGAAGACCTTGATGAAACTATCCCATGATGTGATAAAGCCGGCCGCTAAGTTGTAAAGCCATTTCTTGGCTAAGTCTTTAAGAGCAAATGTGACAAATCTCAACCTAATAGCGTCATCTATAAGGTGTATGATTTTCATCATTAAGTATACTTCCTCAGATTCTCTTATGAAGAAATAAGCATCTTTGGACTCTAAGCCATGAAACTTAGAGAGTGTGTTAATGAACTGAGATTTAAGCTCAAAATTGAGTTCACCAACTGCTGAAAGTTGGATGGAAGATGGAAGTGTGGTTCTAATGGGATAGAACCTATCATGCACAGATGTCGGTTGAGCCATAACTGGATCTGGTCTTGGTTCAAATTTGGGTGGTGATGTGTTTCTAGTTAACCTAGATGAATTTGGGTCACTTGACCACACTTGCATACACAAACACTATCACAAACAAGTTCACCAATAGTCAACAAAAAAAATAACCAAGCTTAGTCTAAGGTATCCTTAACCTAGACAACTCCTAACTGGTTGATTGTCCACAGTGGTATGATGCAGACTTTGACCACAAGCTAATCAGCCAGGCCAGGACAAGATTGGTAAGAGGTATCCGCGCAAAAATGATGGGCCAGCCTTCGGCGTTCACCCCTCAATCCCTGTCCCTAAATACTGATTTTGGCAGGAGTCAAATTTTAACACCTTCCCCCTTAGAATAATCTCCTAATGAGTTTGAGATATCCCTAAGGCCAACGTCTATTAGATTTTAAGTTAGGCTTAGGCTGTGCGTGCTTGGAGATGGTTTGTGAGTTAAAGAAGGGTAATGACTTCCCCACCTTATCTTGTTTTGGGTTTTTCCCTTAAGATTGACTGTATAAAGTATGCAGGATATAGAAAAGTAACATTCAACAAGAAAATAATCACTCAAGAATATTTTCTAAACTATATGCTATACATACGTACCTTGTCTCTAGCTTTCTTCAATAGGAATTGTAAAAGAAACGTAATTAGACAAATGCCTAGAATGCAAGTCTAAACATTTTAAATAATTGGTAATCAATCAGATTACTGTTGGATTAAAAACAAGGTATATAATATCATATAAAGCAAAATAACACACAAAAACTATATTTTCAAAGCAATATGTCCTGCAAAAAAGAGTTTTACTAGTCCAAAAATTTTTCAAGCTTTTGCACTGCAATTTCTTGGAATTCTGTTTCCTACTTTCTAGAGTAGGGGCACAGAATAGTAAGTCTTCTCCTGTAATGCTTGAGCGCTAAAACTGATTTCTTGATGGCCCTGAAATAAGATAACAAACTTGTAAAAAATTAATTACACAATCCCTCCCCGGCAACGGCGCCAAAAATTGTTTGCATGTAAATGAAGTGAGAATTACCGTCTAGTTTTGGGTTAACGGGTTGTATCTACAAGGAGGAATGCGATGAAATCTTTTTGATGTATCATTTAAAAGCAAAGAATGGTGTCGATGGTTTTTTTTATGTTGAAAAGAGAATGGAGAGTAGGAAAGTGATTTAAAGAAAAATTGAAAATTTAAAAAAGGCTTTGGAAAAGATGATCTTTAAAAAGGCTTGAAGAGTGATTGGTAATTTGTTTTAACATATGAAAAAGATTTGAGCTCACTATCTTACTACTCAACGATATATTCTTCTCTTGAAATCTCAATGCTTCAACTTGATCATAGGAAAAAGCTTAACCTTGAGTTTCGATAGTCTTAAGTAAAGCAAATAAGATTGTTTGAAAAAGTTAACTCTTTTTTCTTTTAAGAATTCATCTTGAACTGAATGTTAAATCATCAAATCGTCTTTCAAGTATGAAATAAAAACAAGGTCAAGTGATGTTTTAAAAATAAAAGTTTTAGAAATCCAAACCCATCCTTATGTGCCTTCAAGAACACTTTCAAAGAAGCAAGGCTTAGTTTAAGGCATTCATGTGATTCCATTGGGTTCTTTATATCAAAATCATTCAAAATAAGAGAGATCGAAGAGAGATAATAGTGAGCCCAGAAAAACAATGGGCCTGCACTTTAATCTGCCCTAATCTCTGATTTGAAATAATTCTAAATTAAATCAGAATTTTAATAGGCTTTTGGGCTCGTTTCTCTTCCCTCTCCTTTAGGAATGGGCCTACACTTTATAAAGAAGAATATAAGACTAAATACATGATTTATTAGGTAATAACTATGAAAATGTGACATTATATATGCAATATATGTAACCAATCAGAGATCATCTCCACCTGGTGGGGAAGCAATCATCAAAGATGAGGTCTCCATAGGCGTGATCATGGTGGACACCGGAAGAGCAGTAGAAGTAGCTACCGGAGATGAAGTCTTCACAGAAAGATCACGGTAGGTACCAGAGAAGTGATGCTGGTAGCAACTACTGGAGCAATAGGCACAAGAACAGGAGTAGAAAGAGGAATCGATGCTGGTTCTATCACTGGCTCGAGTACGGCCGTGGTTTCTTCTGATGCCGGCAGCGTTGTTAGAACGAACTTCATCCCATCCATCATTGGTAACTCAACGACCAAGGAGGTTCTAGACTAAACTGCCTTTTGATACAGATAGTTTAGCCCTAAAGGTCCGCCACTGGAGGAGCAACTACCCTCTTGGAAGTAGCCTCAATACTTGGAGTAGCCGCCACATGTCTCTCTACAAAACCATCAAAATCAGAGACTATATGACAAACAAGCAATCACTGAACAAAATTATATGGTCATTACCTAGAGGAATAGAAGTCACAATACTAGCGACTTCAGCTGGAGCGACTTCAGCCGGGACAGCTTCAGCAGAGCCCACTTCGGCGACTGGATTGGTGATTGGTTCATTGTCCGAGGAGGTTTTGAGGATCTCTATATCCTCATCCTCAGTTTCTCTAGGATGGATATTACCTTTACTAGAAGGTCTAAAGTCGTACAAGTGATCTTTAGAATCTTCATAGTTAAGGTAGTCCTCCTCTGTATGACCAAAGGCTTCCCCGCCAACGCAGAAGGGATCATCTTCCATCCTCTCCCTGACAGGAAAGAGATGATCAAGAGCTTCTTCCTTCCCACCTGCATCCAAGATGAAAAGCAAATTAGTGACGAAAATGAAAGAAAAGGACAAATATATAAAGAACGGTGAAGGCAGTCTTACCTGAAGCCTGCTCGGCTTCCCTTTTGGTCTCCTCCAAAATAGGTGGCCCGATGATCAAGGGGTCAGAGCGGGGAATGAATGGGGTCAACCCCGCCTTCCCAGCCGAAGAAGCCTCTTGCACGTCATTGGGCTACGCCAAGGAGCTTTGAGGAACCTTCCTTACTACTCTTTTCTTTCTTGGAGGCCCACGGGGAGAAGACCCTTTACGCTTTCGATTGAAGTGGATGTCAGGATCGATCCTCTTTATCTTCTTTCCCATCGAAGCCTTTGTTGCCATCCCTGAAAACTTCCTAAGAGAGTGGGCTTTCTGACTCTAATGCTTCACTAGTGGCTTCATATTCCTAGAGACCCTCGACTCAAACTCGCTTCCCTTGCTTACGATCGTCTACTTTCTTCTTCAAGCAAGCAACAATCAACTTGAGCCTTGATGCACTGATGCAGAGTTCTGGTACACAAGAGTTGGAAATGTGATACCAATGATAGAATTCCTGGCTCATCAAAAGATTAGGAACCACAGAGCCATACAAAAACATGCCCCTGCGCACCCGGTGATGAAGTATCTCCAAGCTTGGGCGCCATCAATCAAACTGTCGATATGCCCCAAGCAAAGGTTAGGATTGCCGACATATAATTGGTCATATTCGAACTATCAAGCAAACCTTTTAGGAATATAAGGCTCCAATAAGCATATATTGACACAGCAGTACAACAAATGGGATGGTCTAAAGCTGACTAACCACTTGAAAGTACGCTGCCCTAGTGACGATTGGCCAGCTCCTTCGTCTCTGAACTCTTCTCTGTACTCCATTCTAAGGATGTGAGGGAAACACCGAAAGAGGCTATAATTATCATGGCGGTGCACCATCTTCCGTATTTTGCCACGAAATTTTTGTTCTAGCAAAAATTTCCAAAACAGCGCATGTGGGAAAACTGGGCAACTTCTGATGGCTCTTCCCGGGCTTGATCACCGAGGGGCAATGCATTGTGAACTATACCATCAAGTAGGTGTATGGCAACTCGATCCTTAGGCATCGTCCATCTCAGGGTACGACAATCTCCTTCCCCATCTTCTTTGAAGTGTCCTCCCAGCTGAATGCCTCCATTAACATTTGGAGCTCGTGTTCGATGCTGCAAACTGTTGACCCAAAAGGTTACACTCTCCATTTGTTTAAAGTTTTGATGGTAACAAAACACATAGAAGCTATATGGTACTAATAAGTTTGTTTAAGATGAGTTTCAAGTTAGTACCTTTTATGAAGGCCATTACTTAGCTATTGCAAGGTTTTCTAGGTTCATGGAGCAAATAAGGCAAATGGCACAAGAGGAAATGTCCATAGAAGAGAAGGCTCTAGCATGACATTGCATGGCTCAAGACTTCATTATGGCTCAGAGACTTCATTAGATTTGTTTTTAGTTTTATAGTTTTGTTAAAGAATAGTGAATAGGTTTGAAGCTCATAACTCCTACACACAATTTTTTGCGCATATGTCTTTTCTAAAATTTCTCCTATATATATATACAAAATATTTTTAAATATAGTCTATTACTTATAAACTCAATTTTGTGTATTATACATAGTTCTGATCGAAACTATTTTGTAAACCATCAAAATCTCCTCAAAATCCTTTTCAAATTTCAGTTCTTGACCTGAGGCGGTCGACCAACTCTATGTCAGGTCAGATCGGTCGACCGACTCGGTCGACCGGGATTCTGACCGTTGGGTGCGTGCATGTTTCCCGGTCGATCGGGCAGTCGACCGAAACCAATTTTCGGTCGACCGACCTTCGGCTGACTGAAAGTCAGTGACTCTCTGTTTGTTGCGGTCGACCGGGCGATCGACCGTGGGCCTGCAACGGCTCTATTTTTTGAAAACCCGATCGACCGGCCAGTCGACCGAGGCTGTGTTTCAGCCTTAACGGCTACTTTTTAAAACACGTTTTAAATTGTCCTTTTTGTCTCTAAACGAGTTTAGGGGCTGGTTTTTGGGTCAAATACTTCCTAATTACCTATTGTATTAGTTTACCCTTTAATCCTTAGCTCTATCCTATAAATAGGGGTGATTAGGGTTGTGGGATTTATAACAATCATTTGCAAAAAAAAAAATATTCAAAGTTTAAAGGCTTTCAAAAGAGTTTTATTCTTGGTTTTTGTGCTGAAAAAACTCTCTCATTTCTGAAGTTTTTTATTTCAAAGCTCTCAAAATTCATTTTCTTTTTCCACTTACAATACTAGAGCTTCAATCCTACTCATTGTTCTACAGGGCGTTTGTAAGGGAAAAGGATTTTTTTAAAAGAGAGTTTGTGGTCTTTTGATCATCAAGAGAATACTTGTACTTGAGATTGTGGAGTTGGGTACTCCGGTGTGATTGTAACTCTTTGTGAAATTATAGTGGTTAGAAATCCTTCTGGGTGAAGGCGGGGACGTAGAGCTGGGTGTTCGAACCTCGAAAAAAATCCTCGGTGTTTGCGTTTGGTTTACTTGCTTTAATTCCTTGCTTTATATTCATTGCTTCATTTACTTGCTCTACATATTCATTGCTATATACACTTATTTCATATTCATATTATCGATCAAATACTCATACAACAAGATTGCAATCACACCTCAAACTCTTATCTAGAGGAATCACGAGGAAGAAGTTCAGAGCCCTTCACGGGGTATTCGGCTTCTAGTCTTGTTTTGGGTGATCGTTGCATCATAACATTTTTAATTGTGCATTGATTAACATTATCACCTATTCACCCCCCCTCTTGGTGATTTCAATTGGTATCAGAGTTAGGACTCTAGTTTTTGGCTTCACATCCTTAGAGAGATCCTAAAATTTGCTAATCACTATTTGCATTCTTTCATTCATACGCTAGTAAAAATGGCCGACAACATTAAGACCCCTCCTAAATTTGATGGACTCAATTTTCCCATTTGGAAGGTTAGGATGACTATCTTTCTACAATCCCTAGGTAGTTTAGTTGCTAAATCCTTGACCAAACCATATAGTAGACCCGATAGTGAGGAGAGCACTTGGTTCGATTTTACCTACAAAGAATATGAGGCTAATTCTAAGGCTCAAAATTCCCTTCTCACCGCCTTGAATGAGGATGATCTTACACGGGTTATACATTGCCAATCCGCCTATGAGATTTGGCAACACTTATTGGTCACACACGAGGGGACATCACAAGTAAAGAGAGCTAAAATAGATCTCTTGAGGTCCCAATATGAAAGTTTTAAAATGCTTGAAGATGAGTTTATTGATTCTATGATTACCAAGTTTACTAAGATTACCAATGCTCTTTCTTCTCTAGGTGATGATATAAGCAACGACCAAAAGGTGCGCAAAGTGATTCGAGTTCTTCCTTCATCATGAGAGATCAAGGCTACCACCTTAAAGGAGTTGAATGATAAAGATGAATGGATCTCATAAGTCTTATTGGAAACCTTAAGACTCATGAGATGGAAAAGAAAGCAAGAGAAGAAGCGGTACCTCAAAAGAAGAAATCCATAGCCTTCAAGTCTTCCTCTACCATTGATGACAATGATGAAGATGAAGAAGAGGATGAGGAGCTATCTCTCTTAGTGAGAAATGTGAAGAGGATGTACTGCAAGAACAAACTCAACTATAGAAAGAAATGGGAAGGGAAGGAGGAGAAAAGAATCATTTGCTACAATTGTCGGAAACCCAGACGTATCATGGCCGATTGTCCCGACTTCAAGAAAAAGATGACTTCTTCCTTAAAGCAAAAGAGGCCGGTTGAAAAGAAGGCATACAAGGCCACTTGGGATTGGAAAGCAAGTCCGAAGATGAGGTGGATACGGCAAATATGTGTTTCATGGCAAACACACCCAAGGTAACCACTCAACCTCTTGATGAAGAAAATGAAATAAGTAGAGAAATGCTAGAACATGCTTTTGTTGAATTTTCTGAAAGCTTTGATGATAAAAAGGTAGAAGGCTCTAAATTGAAAAAGGAAATTGAGTTGCTTAAAAACCAACTTGCAATTGTTTCAAAAGAAAAGGAAGAAATTTCTTCTAATCTTATTTCAACTAAAGAGAATTTGATGCTTATAAAGTTGCTTGTAAAGCTAAATTTCCAAAAGTTGATGAAAATGAATTTTCTCTGTAAAAAACTAGAATTATTAATTTTGAAAATGTTTTAAAAGATTGTGCTTTTAATACTAAGAAATTAGAGGAAATGTTTTCAAAGAAGCACACTCCACATGTTAAGAATGATAAAACAACCCATGCTAAAAATGCTCACCATGTCAACACTTCACATGTTAAAACTACTCATGCACACAAGTCACATGCTAGTAAGCCACACACTCATTATGCATTTAAATATAGAAGAGTTCATAGATGTACTTATTGTGTTCGAAATGGCCACTTAGCTAAATTTTGCTATAATCAAATGAATAGATCTAATAATCTTGTGTGGGTTCATGACACTAACACTTCAGGACCCAAGAAAATATGGGTACAAAAATCAAGTCCTAAATTATTTGATGTAGTTACACACCAAGGCTCCAAGACGTAAGGAGCGGTGGTACCTTGCTAGTGGTTGTTCAAGACATATGACATGGGATATCAACAACTTTACAACCCTATCAAGGTACGTTAAAGGTGGCACCGTCACCTTCGGAGATGATTCCAAGGGCACTATCATCGGTATAGATAACATTCAAATTGGTGCATCTCCTATTATAGAAAATGTTGTTCTTGTTGATGGACTTAAACATAACTTGCTTAGTATAAGTCAACTTTGTGATCGTGGTCTTAAAGTTTTGTTTGATGATTCTTCTTGCAAAATTTTGATTGTAAAACCAATGATTGTATTCTCACCGGATTTCGTGATAATAATGTCTATATCATTGACATGCTTAATTTGGATTGTTCTACTAAATGCTTGAATGCTTTTGATGAGACTTCTTGGCTTTGGCATAGAAGATTAGGACATGCATCTTTTGATCATCTTGCTAGGATTAATTCTAAGAAATTCGTGAAGGGTATTCCTTGCTTGAAGTTTGAAAAAGACCGCATTTGTGGTGCGTGCTAACTTGGGAAACAAACCAAGTCTTCTTTCAAACCAATCAAGGATATCATGTCAACTAGGCCATTAGAATTAATTCACATGGATCTTTTTGGACCAACTAAAACTAAAAGCTTAAATGATAGTAGATATGCATTTGTTTTAGTTGATGACTTTTCCCGGTTCACTTGGGTTTTTTTTGGAATACAAAGATCAAACTTTTTCGCATTTAAGATTTTTCGAAAAAGAGTTGAAAAAGAAAAAGTTTTTTCGATTTTGAAAATAAGAAGTGATAGAGGTGGTGAGTTTATTAACCAACTCTTCATGACTTATTGTGATGAAAAGGAAATTAAGCATGAAATGTCATATCCTAAAACTCCACAACAAAATAGAGTTGTAGAAAGATAGAATAGAACCCTTCAAGAGATGGCTAGGACTATGATAAGTGAATATGACCTCCCTCAATATCTATGGGCCGAGGCCGTAAACACCGCATGCTACATATCAAATCGTATTTATTTGTGTAAAAATACTTTCAAGACATCTTTTGAAATTTATCATTTAAAAAAACCAAATGTTTCATATTTCAAAGTTTTTGGATGCAAGTGTTTTGTTTTAAATACTAAGATAACTTGGGTAAATTTGATGCTAAGGCTTATGAAGCAATATTTGTTGGATATTCTACTACCAGCAAAGCTTATAGAGTATTCAATAAATCTTCTCTTACTATTGAAGAATCCATCCATGTTAAATTTGAAGAATCTAATATTGTTGTTGAGAATGTTGTAGAGATTGACTCACTAGGTGAGGACATGGAGAAAATTTCCTTTAAGGACTCACCCATTCAAGAAGAAAAGCAAGAACCTATTGGTGAAGTTCAAAAGGAAGAAGTGGAACAATCTCAACCACTTCCGAAAGATTGGAGATTCGCTACAAATTATCCCAAGGATCTCATCATAGGTGATGTATCTAAAGGGGTAACAATTCGCTCCAAACTCCATGATTTGTGTGGTAATTTTGCATTCATTTCTCATTTTGAACCCAAAAACATCCTTGAAGCCGAGGGTGACTCATATTGGTTGCTAGCTATGCAAGAAGAACTCAATCAATTTGAGCGTAACCAAGTTTGGCACCTTGTTCCTAGACCCCACGATAGACCAATAATTGGTACTAAGTGGATTTTTAGGAATAAGATGGATGAGTCAGGAAATGTTATTAGGAATAAAGCTAGGTTAGTGGCCCAAGGTTACACTCAAGTTGAAGGTATTGACTTTGAGGAGACCTTTGCACCCGTAACACGGCTTGAAGCCATACGGATGACACTAGCTTTTGCATCTTTTAAAAATTTTAAATTTTTTCAAATGGATGTAAAAAGTGCATTTTTAAATGGTTTTATAAATGAAGAAGTTTATGTTGAACAACCTTCCGGTTTTGTTGATCATGTTCATCCTAATTTTATTTTTAAACTTGATAAAGCTTTGTATGGATTAAAGCAAGCTCCTAGAGCTTGGTATGAAAGGCTTTCTAGTTTTCTTCTTTCAAATGATTTTATTAAAGGCAAAGTAGACACAACATTATTTACTAAGCATGTTGATAATGACATTCTTATAGTGCAAATTTATGTTGATGATATAATTTTTGGTTCTACTAATGAGCTTCTTTGCAAGGAATTTAAAAAATGTATGTAACGTGAATTTGAGATGTCTTCAATGGGTGAATTAAATTTCTTTCTTAGACTCCAAATCAAGCAAATGCGGGATGGGATATTCATATGTCAAGCCAAGTACTCAAAGGAACTCATAAAGAAATTTGGACTTGAAGGTTCGAAAATTTGCAACACTCCCATGGCAACTACCACCAAACTTGATAAGGATGACCAAGGTAAATGTGTTGATATTAAGTTATATAGAAACATGATTGGTAGTTTGTTGTATTTAACGGCAAGTAGGCCGGATATCATGTTTAGTGTGTGTCATTGTGCTAGATTCCAATCGTGTCCTAAAGAGTCTCATCTTCTTGTGGTAAAACGCATCATTCGTTATATTAAGGGCACTATTGGAATGGGTCTTTGGTATCCGAAAATCGGAGATTTTTCTATGACGAGTTTTTCGGATGCCGACTATGCGGGTTGTAGAGTGGATAGAAAGAGTACTAGTGGGACATGTCAATTTCTTGGTAATTGTCTTGTTTCATAGTCCTCTAAGAAACAAAATTCGGTAGCCCTCTCAACTGCCTAGGCGGAGTATGTTGCGGCGGGGGCTTGTTGTGCACAAGTCCTTTAGATGAAACATACTCTCCTTGATTATGATTTGCATTATGATCATATAAAAATATTTTGTGATAATACTAGTACTATTCATATGACTAAGATGTAAATCAACATAGTAAGACCAAGCACATTGAGATTAGATATCACTTTCTTAGAGATCATTTTGAGAAAGGTGATATAGAGATTGATTATGTTTCTTCGGATTTGCAACTTGCCGATATTTTCACTAAACCACTTGATTTAATAGATTTTCCTTTATATGTGGTGAACTTAATGTTTGTGTTATTGAATAAATTTTTTTTTCTTTTTGATGTATGACTAAAAGGGGGAGAAATATGGGTATGATGAGTTTCTTGTATATGAGGTATATATGAGTTTTGCAAGTGTATAATATATATGAGTTTTGCAAGTGTATATGATTTTTGCAAGAGTTTTTAGCAAGAGTTTTTAGTCTCATGTTTCATGTTTTTGAATTGCTTTTACTTATTTAATATAGCATAATTTGAGGAGGAGTTTTACCTCTCTCTTTATATCTTTTTAATATAGCCTTTATGTTTTGTCATCATCAAAAAGGAGGAGATTGTTGGCCCAAAAGGTTACACTCTCCATTTGTTTAAAGTTTTGATGATAACAAAACACATAGAAGCTACATGGTACTAATAAGTTTGTTTAAGATGAGTTTCAGGTTAGTACCTTTATGAAGGCCATTGCTTAGCTATTGTAAAGTTTTCTAGGTTCATGGAGCAAATAAGGCAAATGGCACAAGAGGAAATGTCCATAGAATAGAAGGCTCTAGCATAACATTGCATGGCTCAAGACTTCATTATGGCTCAGAGACTTCATTAGATTTGTTTTTAGTTTTATAGTTTTGTTAAAGAATAGTGAATAGGTTTGAAGCTCATAACTCCTACACACAAGTTTTTGCGCACATGTCTTTTCTAAAAATTTCTCCTATATATATATACAAAATATTTTTAAATATAGTCTATTACTTATAAACTTAATTTTGTGTATTATACAAAGTTCTAATCGAAACTATTTAGTAAACCATCAAAATCTCCTCAAAATCCTTTTCAAATTTCAGTTCTTGACCTGAGGCGGTCGACCGACTCTATGTCCGGTCAGATCGGTCGACCGACTCGGTCGACCGGGATTCTGACCGTTGGGTGCGTGCATGTGTGCACGTTTCCCGGTCGACCGGGCGGTCGACCGAAACCCATTTCCAGTCGACCGACCTTCGGCCGACTAAAAGTTAGTGACTCTCTGTTTGTTGCGGTCGACCGGGCGGTCGACCGTGGGCCTGCAACGGCTCTATTTTTTGAAAACCCGGTCGACCGGCGGTCGACCGAGGCTGTGTTTCAGCCTTAACGGCTACTTTTTAAAACACGTCTTAAATTGTCCTTTTTGTCTCTAAACGAGTTTAGGGGCTGATTTTTGGGTCAAATACTTTCTAATTACCTATTGTATTAGTTTACCCTTTAATCCCTAGCTCTATCCTATAAGTAGGGGTGATTAGGGTTGTGGGATTTATAACAATCATTTGCAAAAAAATATTCAAAGTTTAAAGGCTTTCAAAAGAGTTTTGTTCTTGGTTTTTGTGCTGAAAAATCTCTCTCATTTCTGAAGTTTTTTGTTTCAAAGCTCTCTCAAAATTCATTTTCTTTTTCCACTTACAATACTAGAGCTTCAATCCTACTCATTGTTCTACAGGGCATTTGTAAGGGAAAAGGATTTTTTTAAAAGAGAGTTTGTGGTCTTTTGATCATCAAGAGAATACTTGTACTTGAGATTGTGGAGTTGGGTACTACGGTGTAATTGTAACTCTTTGTGAAGTTATAGTGGTTAAAAATCCTTCTGGGTAAAGGCGGGGACGTAGAGCTGGGTGCTCGAACCACGAAAAAAATCCTCGGTGTTTGCGTTTGATTTACTTGCTTTAATTCCTTACTTTATTTACTTGCTCTACATATTCATTGCTATATACACTTGTTTCATATTCATATTGTCGATCAAATACTCATACAATAAGATTGCAATACGCACCTCAAACTCTTATCTAGAGGAATCACGAGGAAGAAGTTCAGAGCCCTTCATGGGGTATCGGCTTCTAGTCTTATTTTGAGTGATCGTTGCATCATAACATTTTTAATTGTGCATTGATTAGCATTATCACCTATTCACCGCTCCCTCTATGTGATTTCACAAACCATAGCCGTAAGCAATCTGAGTGCACGCCCATAGACCAGTTGGACGGCCGAGAAGAGTGCCAAAGGGGAGATCCCATCATGCGAAGGAGATGAGACCACACACTTCTTAAGCCACACGGAGAGAAAGCCCACTAGCATGGCTGGGTAAGACAGGTACTGTCGTGCCTGATGGCGGTAACTCTTAAAAGAGTCACCCTTCTCATATGCTCCATTGTCTTCCTCCAAAATGATGTCGTCACACCCACTACCATCCATCCGTGCCTCAACCCCGGCGTTGCAACTGGGTCTTGGATTTCCTCCTGTGCGCTCTCCAAGTAAGGGAACAAATTTATGTTCATCTTTTCAGCTAGTTGACATTCCCTCGGATATTGTGGATGTCAAGTGATATTTGAAAATGGCACATCAGTTCACAAAATGTCTCGTACAGAGCCTCGTGCTGAGAGCTAATTTACTGTAGGGGAGATGGGAAATACTCCTCTTAGGAAGTTAACTCATGGGGAGCTTGATTAGTCATCAACTCTGCATAATTATCGCATTTTCGATCTATTTTATAGATAAAACCTGCTATTTGAAATGGGTGAATAGGTGATATGCTAATCAAATGTAGAAATGCAACAATTAAAATGAATAATGAAAATAGTCAACTCAAAACAAGAAGTGAAGCCGAATTCCCAATTAAGAGCTCTAGAACTTCTCCTCTAAATTTCTCTTGATTAAGAGTTGAGGTGCTCAATTGTTTTCTTGCTTGAATGAGGAAAACCAACAAGTATGAATGATGTAAGCAATATATAGCAAGTCGAGTGAAGTGCAATGAAAGCTATAATACAAGTGTTAGCGATAGAGAAAGAGTAAGAGTAAGAAAGAAAGCAATTACAAATAAAAGAAATTTGTTTCAAGGTTTGAGCAACTCGCTCTACGTCCCCGCCTTCACCATATGAAAGATTTTCACTATCCACTTAGGATCTTTCACCAAAAAAACTACAATTGTCTATATAAGACCCAGAGTACACAACTTTAGCCTTAAATCCTCTATACAAGAGGTAGCATAATGCTAATGAAGTTTACAAGCTCCTGGTGACCACAAAAATCACAAACCCTCTCTTTACAACTTCCTACAATATAAAATAAGAAATGAAGCTCAAGAGTTTGGAGAGAGAAAATTTAGATTAGAAGAATGAATTTTACAGCATCAAACTTGTAGGAATTGATTTGAAATTGAGAACTCTTGAAACTTGAAAACTAAAATTTTTCAAACTTATCTGCTTTAATAAAAACTAGATTTTCATAAAAACTTCTTGATAATCCTTTACAATGAACCCCATATATAGACAATAGGTTAAAGTCATTAGAGGGGTAAATCTGGGTATTATGTGGTTGATTAAACCCAAAAGCTGCAAAAATACCCCTTGGAGAAAAGTTAAAAATCAATTAGATTTGAAAAATAACCGTTATTGTAGCAGAGTGATTGAATACTTCTATTGACAGCCCAAAGGCCCTGTCAACAGTGCAGTATGCTAAAATTTTAGCCGTTGTAAGGCTTTGCCTATCAATAGTTCAATGAAGTTGTCGATAACATAGCTGATACAGTGCGTTTCGATTGTCGACAATTTTCTTTGATTGTGGAAAGCGAGCTATCAAACATAAAAACCCAATTCTCTATAAAAGCCTATCAACAGTATCTGAAAGAGAGTTGTCGATAGCTCTTTTAATAATTCTGACAACAGAGCTCTTGGGAAACATCTGTCGACAACCCAGTTAATAGTGTTGTCGACAGTACAAGTTAGCTGTCTACAGAATCTTTAAAACATAAACATAAACTTTTGTTTTTCTATTTAAAATTTATTTTAATAAAAAATAAATTTCTATAAAATCCACAAAAATAAGTCCATATAGATATATATGAGCATAAATATGTGAGATTAAAAAATCAACACATATTCCAAACATGTGAACTTCTTTTTGAGATATTAAAACTAAAACATGTTTTTCTAAAATGATAAACATAATAATATAAACCGGTTAAAACCAAAGCCCAATAAACTAGACATTGAAATCTTATATGCGTGTGTATACTTGAGCATCAATTCAACACCCTACTCTTAAACATTATAAGTTTTTACATAGGTTCTTTAAGTCTTCAAGTCTTTTTCAAGTGGGCTTCTCCATTCATTGATCATCCAAGCTTGAATCTCACACTTGAGTCAACTTGAGCACTTCAACACCTTTCTTTTGAGGAAGAATGAAACTAAATCTTCTGAACCCTGAAAAACTTAAACACTCTTCAATTTGATTAGTACCTCATAACTACATGAGTTTGTAATCATCAAAATAAGAAAATGGCGATTGTAACCTTGGGCCAACACTATTAATCGGTTCATGTTTAATATGTTCAGGTTACACTGAATAGGGCAAAATAGAAATTATAAGCATAATTGACCCATTTTTGGGTATCTAATTAAGTTTTCTTGAAACCCACATTAATAACCTTCTAGAAAGCCACATTGGATCTCGAATTGAGAGCCCTATCTGATGGTGCTACATGGCAAATAAAAGAAAATACATTATCTAGAAGCTTCTCTCATCCTGGATAATAAGTGGCCCAAAAATCTGGACCATTAGCCCAGATTTTGCTGTATTTCCGCGACAATTGTTGCATTTTCACGATAATTTCAGGGCCAATTGCCCTGATTTTTGACGTGTGGTCTCATTTTTGGTGCTCAAGTCTCCTATGCTTATAAATTCAACACCAGAGGCCAGAGAATGGAGAGGAGAGACCCGGAATTAGGGTTTTTTCCTCCTAGTTGTAGAGTAGGATTTTCTCTTTCTTTTCTTTTTTTTTGTATTTTCTTGTTCTTTGTAGAGATAGAATCAGATTAGAAGAGCTTCATGAGAAAAAGAAAGAGATTATTGTAATAGAGAGTGGCAATTTAATGCAAAATTTCTCTTTTTCCACATGGTTTCTTGATTTATGAGTAGCTATTTTTTTCTTCATGGTTAACTAACTACTAACCTACAACTTACTAACTCTTGGTTGATTTGTGACCCACATGAGTCTAATAGCATCAAATATGCCTTGTTCTTACAAGAGCCATTGACAGCTCATGATGAAGGTTCTCTAACTCTTAACTTGCTAACAAGCTATCTTGCAAACCCTTGTTTATTTCAAGCTTATATTTTGCCATTAATATCTTAAGGCACTAATCACCCAAAGAGGTTAGTTAGTTAGTAGGATCAAATAGTAGGAAGTTAGCCATTAGTTTTCTTCTCTTTTGATTTTGTTTTCAAAACTCCTTTTCTCAAATCACAATACTATGTTTTCATCTCTTTCTCCATCTTCTACTTCTTGTTTCCTTTTTGTCTTTTAATTCTTTTGAAACAAAGAAGAGCTCATTTATCGATTTCCTGAATCACTATCAAGCTTCTATCTCCTCTCTGCTTGTGGATTCGATCCGCATAGCCATATGCTATAGCGGATGTATTGAGAGAAGTCAAAGCACATGTTTTCACTTCAAATTTATTTCTGTGTTCTAGTTCTCTCTCAATTAGAGCTTCAAGACATTCTATATCTCGTGTGTAGGACCCCGTTCCCGAGATACATACCCAGATACGTGTCCCAATTTTTTTGACCATATTATTTTAATTTTCTTCCGGTATTTATTTTTGGATTGTGATTACTTATGTTATTTGGTATCGGATCTAGACTCTCAGTCTTAAAGCCAGCCCTGACTTGGATCGGGAACCCGATACAAGCGTACTGCCTGATTTGACCTTTTTGGTACTCCGATTTGATCAATTTTAGTTTCAAACACTGTTTTCCAATATTTTAGATTTTTTATGATTTTCTGAAATTTTTAGAATTATTCTGCAAAATCTTTAAAATTGGTGTCGATCAGCATCGCTGACCGATTCTCAGATTTTTAGTTTTCAAATGGAGTTGAATTATTAGAAACAATTTTCACATTATTTCTTAGAATCTCATATTCTATCTAATACATTTTTTAGAAATTTTTTGAATTTATCAAAATTTGACCGATTCTGGTGTCAACCGGTATCGCTAGAAGATTTTAAGATTTTTCATTTGAAAACTAAATTGAATTTCTTAAATCTAATTTCACCAAGCATCTTAAATATATTTTCTATTTTTGAGAATTTTTGGAGCATTTCTGAAACAGACAAATTTTTTCCTATTTAAATAATAATATTAATTATCGACCATTTTTTACTTTCTTACTTTTTCTTCCTCCTCTCCTTTACCTAATTCTCCTATTTTATCCTATTTATTTATTATTTAATAATATATTTTAACTACATTTTTAATATTTTTCTTTTTCTTTTCTTTTTTCTTCTTTTCTTTTCTTGCTTTTCTTTTCTTTCTCTTTCTTCCTTTCTTTTCCTCCACATACTCCCCATTCCCCCCCACTCCCTGCCAACGTAATAGCAACAGCCCAGCTGCAACTAGCAGCCCCCTACTCCTTCTCCTATACGCTCCCTCTCCCTCTCCTTCTTTTAGTTTCCTTTCTTTCATTCTCTCCTCCTTTCCATCTTCTCCATTTTCTCCTTCTCTCCCACCAACACATCCCCTCTTTCTCCCTCCCTCGGCTCCACCGCCGGCCAACGCCATGCCCGTTGCCGGGTCCGCCCCAGAGCGCCGCCACAACCCTAGATCCGACCATCTCCTCCCCAAAACCCCCTCTCTCACTTCCTTCCACAAATATCAACCACCACCCTCCAATTTCTCCATAAAACCATCACCATTAATCTTCTTCTTCTCCAAAATTCACCATCAATCCACCTCCTTCTCCATTTCCAACCCCCCAATCACCACCTCCTCCTCCTCCTCCAACTGCCCAATACCACCACCACCATGACCATCAACCACTACCACCATCAACACCATAACAACAAACACTACCAACAACACCAATCCTCCACCACACCTCCTCCCCGGGCCTAGGTCGCGCCGACCTCTTCCTCTGGCGGCGCCGCCGCCCTCCCGGGCCGTCGACGGTGGCAGGACGCCGGCCACCGCCTTACTCCCCTCTCCTTCCTTCTTTCCTTCTTTCTTTCTTTCTTTTATTCCTTTCATCTTTCCCTTATTTTCACTTTTACCTTTCCCCTCATTTCCTAATTACCCCACTTTATTTAACACACTCCCCTCTCTTTCCTACAACTCTCTCTCTCCCCCCTTTCTCTCTCTTTCTCAATCTCTCTTTAATCTATATAGTATTTATATATATTTTTTAATATATGGATAAGTGGCATGTACGTGTTTATGGTGTTCCAGTATTTTTTTGCATTTTTCTGTGATTTTAAGTGAGTACAGTTTCTCTTGAACGAGTATCTATTTTATTTGAGCGAGTACATTTCCTGTGTTACTTCATCTTGGCTATCATCGTTTTATGTCTAGTTATTGCTATTTTAACGTTTATTGCATGATATATTGATATGCGACTATTATTACATGCCTAATAATTGTTATCCTGCTTTTTAATACATGATGTGTCATTATGGAGCTGATATATGATATGCAAGTGATTTTCTAAAATTAACATATTATATACCTATTGACCATTATTATAATTCATTTAACTGGTATTATACTTGCATGGTATGCCTAGATAGACTCCGCTTCACTCGGCTTTGCATAGCTAATTAATAGAGTGATTTATTATTATTATAGATATGGTTGTGAAGAGTTTGAAATGTTTAACTATATTGTTTCCTGTATCATATTATATGACCAGATGATTGCCTGACATATAATATTATGGCTCTAAATTCAAATCACCTGACACCGACATGTTAATTATCTAACACTGATATGTTATCTAGACACCTGATCTCTGACACTTTATAACTGACACCGGTACTTGACATATTATTGCTTGACACTTGATCCCTGACACTTGATATCTGACACCGGTACTTGACATGTTATACTTGACACCTGATCCCTGATACTTGATATCTGACACGGCACTTGACACGTTATCACTTAACACTTGATCCCTGACGCTTGTTATCTGACACCGGTACTTGACATGTTATCACTTGACACCTGATACTTGACACCTGATATATGACACTTGACAATGTACATGCCATCACTTACTTTACATGCTTTCACATGGTACTAGTACATTTGACCTGATATTGTGATACCTGACTAGATATTATTACACCTGATACCTGTATTACTTTACATATTCATGATTATCACTTTTACGGAGACTTGACATGATTATTATATTGTTACCAAACATTTGGTACTCCTGAACTCTTGTGCTCCTGAACACCTATATACTTGAACCCTTGAAAAAGGGAGACTACTGATACTATACTCCTGTTGATCCCCGTAATAGGATAATCATGAATATAGTATTACTATGAATACCTTGTGGACATTATCACTGGACAATCCTTAATAATTGAACAACTTACACCGGGATGGGGGAAACTAATGAGTACCGATATAGTTTTCATGTTTATGATGGTCTTATAGTGTCGCGCGGCCACATACTTGGAATCGACCGGGAGGCCACCAGGTGTTTCCGTGGGGTGTACTGGCACCCCTACTCCCCTACCTGTCGGTTGTGCCATAAGCTCCTAGGCCAATTCTTGTGGGAGCGGTGACATCCTATTCCTATTTGGGCGTACAATAAGTCCCGGTACCTAGCGGGACGTTCCGACTCAGTACCGGATACTCCTTGATCGTTGTCCTGGGCATGTACGGGACCCATTCTAAGCATGGTTCATCGATACCTATCAGCTTTCAATAACTTACTCTCCTGTCTGTATGCTGAGGTATGTGGAATGAGACATATACCGATGTATACAAATTAGATGCATCTTAATAACATAATAATAACATGCTCCTGATATCTGACCAGCTATACACTTGATCTATACTTGGTTGACCTGTGATACAATACATTATCCTGCTCACCACTTACACATTATACCTGTGCTACCTTGTTGAATTACTTGATTGCTTATTTTCGGGTTTTCATACTATTTCATTATTCTGTTATTGTGAAGGGAAATTCATGTTATATGAACTCAAATTACAGTGGCGTGAGGTATATGGTATATATATGAGAGTTTCCTTATTTGGGTTATTTCTTTGACGTACTAATCTAATGGATCGGTAATGTGGGCTTGTATAATTGGTTTTCATGTAGTTATTTTACTTACTGTCTCATTTCATGCTCATATGTGCTTATATTCACGATACACCTTTCGTGTACACGTGTGTCTGATATGCACGCCAATTGGCTTTATCATATGTACTCGCCGGGTTACATTTGACAACCCTGAATTCTCATATCCAGATCCTAGAGACCGACCATGGTGGCCTTACTATAGCTGATCAGAGTGTGCAGCGGATCTTTTCGTGGCGATCAGAGCGCAGCAGAAGCTTGAACATCGTCGTAACTCTTCCTCTCAGCTCTTCTCTTAATTGGCTCTCGAGATCTCTCTTGCTACTCGTGAGCACCTCTCAGCTTTTGTGTATATCTCATATAATATACTTTTGTATTTTCTGGTGATGTAATATTCCTGTAATATTTTATCACTCTCTGTGATAACCATGTACTTGTACTTTTCTTTTGGAATGTATATTACCACTATGCTTTCATACTCTAATTCTTATCTATACTGATGCTTAGCGTATATACGTGAGGGTATTTTTGAGCTGCGTATATACGTCGCAGTGACGTATCCGTACCCGCGGGATCAGGGCGTCACATCATGCAAAGCCAATCCCAACTCCCGGTAGGGGTAAAGAACATCCAAGTGGATAGGCATTACAGCTCTAGGATGGTATAGAAATTAGGCACGTTGACTTCTATCTCATGACTAGTGGCTCTGATGGCTTTGTACGGCCCTAACCTTTCCAATTCATTACTAAATTAGTCCAAGATGTAGTTGGTCAGCTGATTCTACCACTGCTTCTTTGTAAAGTGGACCAAACCCGGCGTCCTGAAATCTGTCGCCGGGTAGTTGCCATCAGCCTTAACAAATTGGTTTAGGAAAGTCTACAGCATTGCTGGGTTCTCTCCAACCGGTACATCCTGCCATGAGACCGTAATATAGGCCAATCACGGGTCGAGAAGGCCCTCACCGATTATAGCCTTGTACAGTCAGGATGCCAACATGCACGAGTTTGTGCTTCAAGTCAACTGACATGCCATCTTCCTCTCTGTTGTCACTGATCAAAAGAATGAGATGGGAAGTGACACTTGCTTGAGAGAATATAGTACTTGTCTTCTCCTATTTTAAATAGCCACTAGTCTTCTCCTGTGAGCAGTTGCTAGTCGAAGTCAAAAGTCACATTTCCGAACATGAACGTCGGTTTACAAAGTGTCACCCTTTTATTTCCTTTGAATGTGTTGGTAAATATTAGAGCCCTCAGGGTGTGCTTATCGCCTTCGAGGATCAATGTGTTTCATTCTAGAGTACTCTCTTCATTGAAGAGGGAGGTCTGTCCTTCAAACTAGAAGTAACGCTATCGTCCACCCTCGAGCAGAGCCGAAAAGGCTATTCAATGATTGTTGACTGAGATTTCCTGCACACAAAATATAATATTTTAGTTTTAAGAATATGATGTGCAAGTTCTCAATTCTAATCCGCGGTAGCAGGGCTATGCGGGTCGTGATCCTCAAGGAGGGACTGCGATGGAAGCGTTAAGCAAGTTTCTCTAAAGTTTTTATTTTATTAGTTAAGTTAGAAAGATAGCGTATTTACAATGGTCGGAAAAAGAATATAGAGATGAGTTATGATTTAATCTACAAAAAGAAAAGAAAAGAAAAGAAAAGAATACTTACTTGAGTTTGGTTGAAGAAAAACGTGAAAACCTTACATGTTCTACCTTGCTTAGGAGGCGTTCCACGAATAGATCATAAACTCGAGCTCAATCCCTGTGCACATTATATCGTCAAGCATATCAAGAACGAAGTGATGCATAGCTTGGAGGAGAACGTCTTCATGACTATCGCTGGTTCTCACATAGCTTAGTTATACTTGCTTTTGGAATCCACTTGCATGTTCATCAACAACCACAAGAGATCACAGAGAAAAAGAAAGGAAAACAAAAAGAAAAATAAAATATAAGAACAATGAACAAAAGAAAAATAATTACCTTTATTGCTTTAATCAATGGCAGAGAAGAGAAGATACATCGGTGTCACGCTCAACATAAGCCTCTCTCTCTCTTGAAAATAAAAAGAAAAACCTAACTACAACCTAGAAGAAGACTAAAACCTAGCTTTTTGGCCCTTGGCTCGCCTCTGGACGACTCTGTACGTTGCACTGCAGGGGGTATTTATAGGTGCAGAAGGCCGAAGAGTCCCGGATGAAGTAGCCCACGAAAGTTGGTCCATGATGTCATCAAGTTTGCCGCAGAAACTGGGATTTTGCCGTGGAATTGCGGCATTTCTAGGGAATCTGGCCACGCGCTTTGGCGCGTGGCTTCTTCTGGTCCATCCATTTGGGCGCCTGCTTCTGGAAGCTGCATCCTGGCTCTTTATCGTGGGATATGGATATAACTTGGGAATCAAGTTATCTAGATTTAGAATTCTCCCAATCTCTTTTGAACGAATTTCCTTATCTCTGCATCTTATCTTTGGCTTTTATCCTCATCTGCAAGAGTTTAGGGTTGGGTAGAAGTCTATCCTTCCCTCATCTTTGATATTTGCAACTTTAGCCCTTGTATATTTGCACTTTTGCACTTGGGCTTCAAATGTGGGCTTTTGGGCTTCATAAGCTTTATTTATTATTAAAATAATAATTCGAGGCCTGCACACAATAAATTATAAATTATTAATAATTGTGCAGAATTAAATGAATAAATATGAAAATGTGATGGTAAATGTTATGATAAAAATGCACTTTTGACTACCAATCACACCCCCACACTTATCTTTTTGCTCGTCCTCGAGTAAAAATCAAAAAGAAAAAGAAAATCTAATCTAACTAACTCACTTTCGTAGGAATCACGGTTGCACTTAGCGTGTGCAACAAGCCGTTAAACCCCTAGGTTACCCTAAAGGACGAGTGTTGTCTCGTGAGGGTTTTCAGCGGATTACACCCACAAAATCCATAAAAAGAAAATATTTGAATTATTATTGAAGAGACTAAGTAGTCTATAAGTTTTAGGATCCTCATTTTTATTCATTCTTAGACTTAGTCTTTATAAAGTAAATTGTTTTCATTTTAGGTAAGGGTCAAAATTGAACTTCTAATATAGTCTTTTTCGTTACCAAAATCATATGCATCCTTGTAACTTGGCTAGGAATCCTTAACTTGGACTCTCATGCCTCTTTAATTTTTTTCTCTTCCTTTTTTTTAATATGTATAACTCATCTAATTTTCTTTCGTGTAAGCATCAAGGCTTCTTGAGGCCCTCATACCTAACTAATTGACTCTTAGATGTGTTAATACATATCTCATATTCTTAGTTTTATTAGGCTTTCTAATCCACCCATGTAGCGAATTTAAAGTCGATGACTCCCAAAACGGTTGGCTTTAGGGCACCAGGTGAGAAAACACCCCGCGGACTCAAATTCGTGTGAACTAGGCCCCAAAACTAAGGACTTTATTTTATTTACTCACCTTTAGGCATGAATACTTATGCTTCTTGAGGCACATGTATCCAGCTTAATTAGTGATTTTTTTTTGTTTTTTTTCTTTTTTTTTTTTTTATATGAGGCACAAAGGTCTTCATCTTAGAATCCTAGATATGTATTAGGTATGCAAATTTCATTAAGGTAAAAATCAAGACTAATTAATTATTCAATTTCTTCTCCTATACCTAAAAATTAAACAATTTATTTATTTTGACCAAGTTTTTAGAAATCCTAATCATGATTTTCCTAATCCTTAAAACTAACTTAGATTTCTTTCAAAAAATAAGTCAAAATATTGTCCTTTTTATAATTTTTTTAAAATTTTTTTTATTAGCAAATTTTGTTAGTGTCTACTTATGTTAGTATGTTAGTAAAGCCCACCCCCACACTTATCTCATGCATTGTCCTCAATGTTTGAATGAATGCATATATGCATGAAACAGAACAAGGGAAGGCGGAAGTTACCTTAGGGTGGTGGCTCCGGAGGTGGTCTAATTGGTCCACGAAATGCGGCCCAATCAAGATGACAGAAATTTGGTGGAACCCACCAGAAACTTTCCTTACATAACCCACTAAAATATATGTATAATCAATTTTTAGTATTTCCACCCCCATCAAATTTCCAAATTTCATAATAAATTTCAGAGTTAATTGTCTCAACCTTCTTGTCCCAAAATGGAGTATGAAAAGATGAAATTATTGACTTGGACATTATAGGTACGGGAACGAATACCGACTCAAGGAAGATGCTCAAATCAAGTAAGGGCTCAGGAGTCGGGCTAGGTTCAAGAATTGAGTCCAAGTCAAGAAATTGAAACTCAAGTCCACAATCTTCTTCCCACAATGGAATGTGACCTAATATGGGTGATATCTCTTTACTTCCAATATTAAGGAATTATAGCTCATCGTCATACAATTCTTCAAAACTAAGGTCAACATCTTCCGTCAGAATTGTACAATCAGTTTCAGAAGTAAAGAGATTGTGAGAATTTAGGTCGCATATCTCATTGGGTTCAATGTAATAAAAGAACTTGCCAGTTTATCCATAGGATTTTCAAAATTGCACAATTGGTCAAGTTCAATATGATCATCTAAAATGGGTGATTCAATTTCATTATGAATTGGAATAGGATCTAATGTTGACTCGGGAAAAGTGAAATCAGGTGGAGACACTGGAGTCATTATTGGATCAGGAAATAAAATTGAATCATCGAGTGGAAGATCATGATCATATTCATGCTCAAGTTCTATTTCAGGAAAGGAGAAACTTGCCATATTATCAAGAATTGGAGTTTCGGCAAGTTCAAATGATGGCACTGAAATAGAATCTTGTTGTCCAAAGCAACTTGGTTCGTCGGCTCTAAGAGAGTGGTCAGCAAAAGCAGAAATGGCCGAACGGTGAGAACGTAATGATTGAACCATCAGATCTATGTCACGATCACGGGCTAATCTAGCCTGAGTCATGGCAGCAGGCATCCTTTCATAGTCGATAGGTGCATCATGTTGTGATTGGACTTGAAAAGAGGAAGTGTAATCATGATGAAGTTGTGAGTTGGTGGACTCACACATTATCATGTCTGCGATAGATGGTAATTGTTGCTTGGACTCATGCATACTTATCATTTCCCCGATAGATGGTAATCTATTCTGAATGGGGGGATCAGAGTATGACTCTTGAGAATATTGTGGACAAGATGGAGACGGAGGACAATTTGGTTGAGAATTAGACTCGGGGGACTCGAAACCCCATGAACTCTGTGAAGAGTTGAAATTATTATGGAAATTATAGTCATAAGATGGAGGGTGTGGGCTATATTCATTCGGATAAGACCATTCCGGCACACTAGATTGGTCAAAGTTATGATATGCCGGGTTGGTAATATCCGAATAATAGTTAGGTGTGTAATATGGATTAAAATTGGAATTATTATTATATGCCATATCACACCAACACAAACAAAGAAAAAGAAAACAAACAAATAAACACAAAAAAAAATTTAACCTAAGTTAGGGTAGACCTATGACCTAGACGACTCCTAACTGGTTAGACTGTCCACGGGAGGTAAGGTGCAGACTTTGACCACAAGTTAATCAGCCAGGTCAGGGCAAGAGTGGTGGGAGGTTTTCCGTCAAAGACGTTCCTTAATTAAATAACCACCAATCTTCGGGCTTTCGGCCCTCAATCCCCTTCCTAGACACTGATTTGGCAGGAGTCAACTTCCAACACTATTCCCCCTTAGGATAATCTCCTAATTGAGTCCGAGATGTCCCTAGGGCCAACGTCTACTAATTTTTAAGTTAGGCTTGGGTTAGTGAGTGCTTGGGATATGATTTTTGGGCTAAGGAAGGGTGATGAAATCCCCACCTTATCTTGTTAATGGGTTATGCCCTTAAGATGAATTAGTGCAAGTGTACAAGATAAGTAGATAAGATTCACTCAAAGCAGAAAATCAACCAAGAGATGAGTCCTACTCTACATGCAATGCGTACGTACATTGCTCCAGCACTCTTCAACAGTAAAAATAAATGAATTGAAAAGACACGTGCCTAATATGCAAACGTCTAATCAATTTTATCTTTAACAACAAATAGTTTACTGTTGAATTAATTAGCAGTAAGCAGGTATATCACAGAACAAAATAAACAGAGCAGTAAACAGAATTTACAATTTGCAGCAACCTGCAGAAAACCAAATTAGTAGTGAACTACTATTGCCGCAGAATTGCGGCTTTTGCCGCAGATCTGCGGCAAATATGTAGGCCCTGGTGCTCTGCCTTCGAGGGCAGAGGCACTGGGTTGCTGTATGTCCTTGATGCTGCTCTGTTTCTGTTTCCTGTTCTCCAAACCTGCAAACAGAAAAGAATAAAGAATTAGTTAAAAATTAAATTTTTATTTTAGAGATAAACGTACCGTCCCTCCCCGGCAACGGCGCCAATTTGTTGACTGAGATTTCCTGCACACAAAATATAATATTTTAGTTTTAAGAATATGATGTGCAAGTTCTCAATTCTATTCCGCGGTAGCAGGGCTATGCGGGTCGTGATCCTCAAGGAGGGACTGCGATGGAAGCGTTAAGCAAGTTTCTCTAAAGTTTTTATTTTTATTAGTTAAGTTAGAAAGATAGCGGTATTTACAATGGTCGGAAAAAGAATATGGAGATGAGTTATGATTTAATCTACAAAAGAAAAGAAAAGAAAAGAAAAGAATACTTACTTGAGTTTGGCTGAAGAAAAACGTGAAAACCTTACATGTTCTACCTTGCTTAGGAGGCGTTCCACGAATAGATCATAAACTCGAGCTCAATCCCTGTGCACATTATATCGTCAAGCATATCAAGAACGAAGTGATGCATAGCTTGGAGGAGAACGTCTTCATGAACTATCGCTGGTTCTCACATAGCTTAGTTATACTTGCTTTTGGAATCCACTTGCATGTTCATCAACAACCATAAGAGATCACAGAGAAAAAGAAAGGAAAACAAAAATAAAAATAAAATATAAGAACAATGAACAAAAGAAAAATAATTACCTTTATTGCTTTAATTAATGGCAGAGAAGAGAAGATACATCGGTGTCACGCTCAACATAAGCCTCTCTCTCTCTCTTGAAAATAAAAAGAAAAACCTAACTACAACCTAGAAGAAGACTAAAACCTAGCTTTTTGGCCCTTGGCTCGCCTCTGGACGACTCTATACGTTGCACTGCAGGGGGTATTTATAGGTGCAGAAGGCCGAAGAGTCCCGGATGAAGTAGCCCACGAAAGTTGGTCCATGATGTCATCAAGTTTGCCACAGAAACTGGGATTTTGCCGTGGAATTGCGGCATTTCTAGGGAATCTGGCCACGCGCTTTGGCGCGTGGCTTCTTCTGGTCCATCCATTTGGGCGCCTGCTTCTGGAAGCTGCATCCTGGCTCTTTATCGTGGGATATGGATATAACTTGGGAATCAAGTTATCTAGATTTAGAATTCTCCCAATCTCTTTTGAACGAATTTCCTTATCTCTGCATCTTATCTTTGGCTTTTATCCTCATCTGCAAGAGTTTAGGGTTGGGTAGAAGTCTATCCTTCCCTCATCTTTGATATTTGCAACTTTAGCCCTTATATATTTGCACTTTTGCACTTGGGCTTCAAATGTGGGCTTTTGGGCTTCATTAAGCTTTATTTATTATTAAAATAATAATTCGAGGCCTGCACACAATAAATTATAAATTATTAATAATTGTGCAGAATTAAATGAATAAATATGAAAATGTGATGGTAAATGTTATGATAAAAATGCACTTTTGACTACCAATCAATGATCCAGTTGTATAATGCACTGGAAAAATACAAGAAGAGCGTGTTGGTAAAATAAAACTGAACATGAAACATTGAAGCTAAAAGTCAGCCTTGCCAGAAAGTACTGAAGTAAAACCACAAGGGAGATTAAAATCCCTATGAGAAATTCTCAAACTTCTCCAAGAGAATCAAGCCATCTAGGTTTGCCAAGGGAAATAAGTTCCCTAGCTTCACCAAAAAAGGCCAGCTCTCTAGCTTCGCTAAGAGCAAGTTCCCTATCTCTGCAAGGGAAACAAGTTCCGTAAATTCGCCAAGAGAGGCCAGCTCTCTAGCTTTGCGAAGGGAAGCAAGTTCCCTAGCCTCGCCAAGGGAAACAAGTTCACTAGCGTCGCCAAGAGAGGAGAGCTCTCTAACTTCACTAAAGAAAATAAGTTCCCTAGCTGCGTCAAGGGAAATAGGTTCCCTAACTCCGCCAAGGGAAACAAGTTCCCTAGCTTCGCCAAGAGAGGCAAGCTCTATGATTTCACCCAGTGAAGCGAATCCCTTGGATTCACTCAAGGGGGATAAACCCCCTAACTTCGCCCATGGATGCAAAGCCTTCCTAACTTCGCCCAAGGAGATAAACCCCCTTTAGCTTCACCCAGGGAGGTGAACCCCCTTAGCTTTGCCCAGGGAGGCAAACTCCCTAGGTTCGTCCATAGAGGCGAACCTCTTCCCATCGCTCGAGGGAGGCGAACTCCCTGAGTTTGTGGCGAACTCTCTAAGTTCATAAAGGGAGATGAACTCTCTGAAGTTTGCCGGAACAAGGCAAAGGGAAGCGAAATCCCTAGAGATTGAGATCTCTGAAATAGATGAAGAATGGGGCAAACCCTTACTAGAGATTGGTCGCTCCATTCTTAAAGCGATCGTTGTCGTTGTGGCTTTCATCACTTTAGAGGCGAAGGTCGCCTCTTTTCCAGATGAACGCTGAGGTGCCATAGAATCTCAATCTAGAAATTGAAGGAGAAACCCTAAACTTTTGGGAAAAGAAAAAGGGAGGAAAACCCTAGTATTTTCAAGAAGATGAAACTTTTTTAGAAAGAATAATCTCTTTAGGGCTACTGCACGGCTATTTATAGGCTTAAAGCCTAGCCTCGCCATCAATGTAGGTTGTTGCTTCGAATTTCAAAATGACAGTTGGAGGGTTAACTCCAACGACGAAGCTAGTAACTTCGCTAGCTTCGCCGTGCCAGAGTAGCACCATACAGGAAATCTAGCCCAGTGGAATCTATTGGCGAAGCTAGTAGCTTCGCGATATTAAAGCTTTGCCATGCAGGCAAGCTCAGTGAGCTCCAACGACGAAGCTATTAGCTTCGTTGTCTCAAAGCTTCACAATACAAGCGAGCTATCCCTGCCCAATGGGCTAACTTTGTCAGGCTCATAGCCTCGATGGATAGGCTTTCTGGCTCACAATGCATTTTCTCGTTCAGTTTTTAGATAGCTTTTCATTCATCAATAAACGGCCCAAAGAGATTATAATGACTTCTCAACGGTCAAACCCAACTTAAAAGACATCAATTTTGGGCGAAATCATTTGTGCTATACTTATTTCAACAAGTTCAAACACCAGAAGTAATTCAAAGTGTTTTGAAATCCGAACCAGCTCATTATGGATCCTCGAAAACTTTGAAGGGGTTTTGTTGACACCTCTAAAAGACAAAATCCCAGATATCTCTTCAACTATTTGTACAATATCTAACTTGTCGACACTTCTAAAGAGTAAGTCGCAGACAATTTGACAATCAGTTTATACATCAATCCACGATAGATAGATTAGTCATGTAGACCCTGCTAATCCAATTAAGTATTAAGAGGGTCAAGCACACCTTTAAACAGACTTAAACAAGCCTAAAATGTTACCATGTTAGCCAAACTGGCTAGCTGCGCCAAACTAGCTAGCTTCGCCAAAAGCTACAAGTCTAGCTTCACAGTTAGCTTAGCTTCACCAACAGGTGAAGCTTCAGGTCTGTTGACCATTTTAAACCCCTGAGCATGATAGTGGGCTGACACCCTACTAAATTTGTGGGGTTAATGGACGGTTACACTCCATTATATCCCTCATTAAGAGGAGATAATTAACGGGATCGTGACTCCCCTAAAAGCCAACGGTTGTTGGCTAGCCTCGTCGCAGGCTTTTCTAGCCTCACCGCAAGCTTTTCTAGCCTCACTGGACTGGCGTTACACACTATTCAGCTTTTGCTGATTTTTAGGGGATGCTTACCCGGAGCCGAGAAATAACCCACTAGCAGACTAAAGCTAAAACACAGTGCGTGGGAGACAATGATGCGTGTAAAGAGAAGGCAAAGTACTCGTATCCAAGAGATCTGCTTCTTGCTTCCAAGAGCATAGAGAGATAATTTTTCTCATCCATAAGGATTAACATAGGGTTCTAACTCTCTAATCCTTCAACTCTAAGGAATTTTCTGAGCTAGGCAAGAAGGAATTCCTAGTAGCAGATTTGAAGCTTGGTGCTCGCGTCGTCAAAGGGATAAAGTGGTCACGCACTGGCCAGACTCCTACCGGCATACATTCCCAGAATCAACCATGTAGAAGATTCTTGTAATCTCTTTTACTTGTAATTATTCTATATTTTCAACAAGTTTTCTTTATGAAAAATAGTTGCCAAATGGAAACTTGTTGCAGATATCAGGTTTAGGCTCTCCTCCACAATTATTCAGAGACTGGAAGGTGTCTTATATCATTGAGAATGGTGTGTGGTCTCTCAAAGATCCTGCGCTCCAGAATTGCTGGCATGCCGTCCTGCAGGTTTTAATAAAAAACTAGATACCTGGCACTGGACAGGTTTAGATATAGGGCAATGTACATTCCAGTCATCTTGGAATGTAGCTAGAAGGGAGGGAACTATGTTTGAATTTTTTTGATATTGTCTGGGTGCCTAAGTCTGCTTCAAAAATGTCTATTTGCTTACTGAGAGCCATTCACAATAAGCTATTCAGAAGGGATAACTACTCTCAATTGAAGTTGCTACTTCTAATGTTTGTCCTCTATGCTTGTCAGGGCAAGAGTCAAGGGATCATTTGTTCTTAACCTGTCTTGTTTCTGCATACATCTGGTCATTATGCAAACTAAAGCTTGGTTTGGATCCTAAGATTGGTTCTCTAATTGAAGAATGCAACTTAATTAAGTCCAGGTCAAGACATGAATGTTGGCTAGACTGGTCTTGAGAGGAGCAATTTGGCACATTTGGAAGGAAAGGAATTTTAGACTGTTCCAAGAGAAGGCAATGTATAAGGTTGTAGTATTCAAAATTTTATATGAAAACATACATATCCTATTGAAAACTTGTGCATGGAAAACCAGGCAAACTCCTAATTCTTTTTCAGTGATGAGCAATTAGGGGATTTCGGTTTCAGATGTTTGAATTGTAGCATTCTATCAATATATCTAATAATGATATGTGCTATAGGCAACTATTATCAACAAGTACAAACTTCCAATTGATCTTTCAATTCCTGGTGTCAGTTGTTAAAATTGAAATCAGACACTATATAATTAGTCAAGGCGCAGGAGAGTTGAAATTGAATCTGGTAGCATTGCTCTCAGCACAACTTTATGAGTAGTTCAGCCTTCAGGAGCATAAGGAGCCTCGATGATATCAGTTTTACAAGCACTGTGTATTGAGTTTATTATTGCTTTTATATTGCTAGTGCATTGCTAGTGCACTATATTTGCTTCGTAACTTTGAGTCAACTTGAGTACTTACTTGGTGTGCTAAAGTAGAGGGTGACGGATATGGCCCTCTCCCCTCTCTATAATTATCCATTATCCAAGATTAGTACTATAGAGTAGCTTAGCTACATGTATCAGATGTACTAGTATTTCTGATATAATTGAAATCATTTTACCTTTCAATAATATATGTATGTAGTGTGTGTGTGTGTGTGTGTGTGTGTGTGTGTGTCTGTGTGTGTGTGTGTGTATATAGGGTAAAGTGTTCCTAGTAGGTCTCCTTAGATTACAATTTAAGGAGAAGACTTAAAACCCCAACATCCCAAAAAATATTTCACTATCCGACCGCACATTATCAACTTCATGTCTTAAGATGTACACATATAAAAAATCAAGTGATTTTGGGTTCGTTTACTCTTTTTTTTTTTGGGATCAAATATTAACGGTTTTTTAAAAGTAGAACAAAATAGAACAATTAGATCAATAAGTAAACGAAATTCAAATCATTTGATTTTTTATATGTGTACATCTTAAGACATGAAGTTGATAATGTGCGGTCGAATCGTGAAATATTTTTTGGGATGTTGGAGTTTTAAGCCTTCTCCTTAAATTGTAATCAAAGGAGACCTACTAGGAACACTTTACCCATATATATATATATATATATATATATATATATATATATATATATATATATATATATATATATATATAATATATATATAGGGGTTACTATACCTCAGCCGACGGCTGAGAGAGTTTCTCAGCCGGCGGTGACGTGGCTGAATATATGCCACATATAGGTCGCAAAGTGTAGGCGCCAAAAAAATTTAAAAAATCCCGCCTAAAGAATCGTGAATCAAATTGACAAAAATACCCCTTTTTTACTTCTAAACTAGCATAAACTTATCCACAAACAAAATTTACCTAAAGAATTTTCAGTTGAATATATTTACAGTTATAAATTCGTAATTCTACTACATCGAAAATATAATAGAAAAAATTTGGATCAAGATAATGTGAAATAAACAGCGACACTAGTCGCAGTCATTGTATAACAAAACTTTCTATCACTACGACCATGGTCGCAAACTTAATATAATATAACCTTCAATTTTATATCACGTCTGCGACCTAGTCACATTCCTTATTCGTATAAAAATAACAGACGAAACATGCTATCGTCCAGCACTGCGACCTCCTTCAGCAATGCGACCAAAGTCGCAATCTTTTTTCGCATGCCTTATGTAACAGATTTTTTATAATTTTACAAAGTAGATTAGTCATGCGACCCTGAGATCAGTTCGCGTATATCACATCTTATAAAATACTATATTAATTATACTGAATTAAATGAAGTAATTAATAATCTTTCTATCGTGATACAACAACAGTCTCGAAAAAAGCGATGCACTAATATTAATCTTGATAAAGGAAAGATGTGCACCATACGTAATCTAAAGATATAGGAAAAATATTCTATAAAAAGTTAATTTGTACTTCACGTAGTAAACCTCTGAAAAAAAAGGAACTCTTCGGATTCTCCCGCCATAACTCTTCAATTAAATATTTAATTTTTTTTTTACCACTTCTTCCCATACTTAACCGTCACCTATAACAATTATTATTACTATTCATGTTCTTTCACATTATTTATCTTTATATAGTGCTTGTAACTAATACATTATCTCATATCTAAAAACTATATTTTTGCTCTTCCTTTCAATTTGAATTCAAAAACTTTCAGAAAACAATTCATTCTTTAATTATGTCTTCCCCATCTTCTTCCTCTGATCACTCAGATTTCAACTTCAATCATTCCCCTACCGGTCCTCTTTCTTCAGAGTATTCTAGTGAATCTGATACCAGTCTGGACTTCACTTCTTTTGACTATCTCACTACATCAAATAATATTTTAACTGATCCTCCTCTTCATGAGGATGATGAAGTTTTCATGTGGGTTAGTGAGAAGGAAATTATTCCTCTGCCACTTGACAGAGACATGCTTGATGAAAGCATATCCTCTGATGCTGGAGGCTCGCTTTCTCGCAACGGATCGGACGAAATGCTTGATATAGACGATCCATTCTGGGAGTTTATCGATGAACCAAAAACCCTCAAAAACATGAAGATGATGAGGAAATAAGTGATGAACAGGAAGACGAGGAGAACGAAGATGACGAATCTGCTTATGATGGTGATGACGACGAGGATTAGAATTTCCTAATCTTCTGATATTCAACGTTATTTTGTTTTCTGTTAAGAGCTTTTAATGCTCTTTTTTTGTAAGGTCTCTTTCTGACCATATTATGTTATAAATAAAATTTACTTCTATCCGTAAAATAATCTTTCATATTTTTAAAATACATATAAAGTATGCTGTATAGTTATTATTTCTGCATCTTATCTGCAATAATGGTCGCAGTACTCATATAATAATTACATATGAAACTGCGACCACGATCGCTGTCCAGTCATAAACAGTTTGATCGTTTTGCATTCAATAAAGTTATAAACAGCTCATAAACAGTTTGATCGTTTTGCATTCAATAAAATTATAAACAGCTACCATGGTCGCAGTCAAAAATTAAACTATATAAACAGATAATACTGCGAACATAATCGCAATCCTCTCAAATCAGTATATTTCACTGTATATTTCACTGTATATCACAAATTAGAAAACTGCGACTGCTGTTCTTAAAACACTGCGACCATAGTCGCAGTCCTACTTCGCATGCAATAAGTAAAAAAAATTTGTAGTTTATAGGCGGCTGAGACAACAGTTACAGTGAAGAGCAAACATATAAAATCATACGTAAACTGCGACTATAGTATCAGTCCTTAGTCACCGTTATTACATTTAACTTAGCAAAAAAAATCATCCAAAAAAATGCTGTCATGAGTACTGCGACCATAGTCGCAGTCCTTGATCGCAAGCTATATGTAAAAAATAATTTAATAGTTCATAGGCGGCTCAGACAACAGTCACAGTGAAGAACAAATATATAAAATAATACGTAAAATGCGATTATAGTATCAGTTCTTAGTCACGGTTATTACATTTAACCAAGCAAAAAAAAAAACGTCCACGACTTGCTCTCGTTAAGCACTGCGATCATAGTCGCAGTCCTTATCCGAATTCAATATGTAAAAAAAAAAATTTATACATTACATGCGAAAAAAAGTAAACTGCGACTATATTAAAAATCAGTAAATTTCAAATCAGATAACAAAAAAATTAATAAAGAAGCATTCAAATTAGTTTCGTGATTTGATAAAAATTGGTCGCAGTTTGGCCGCAATTATAAAAGATAATTGTGACAATATGACTAATGTCAGAATATAAAAAAAATAATAAACTATACAGATCCACTGTCTTTTACCGCAGGAGTATTTAGTAATTTCAACTGTTTCAATAGGTGGGGCATCCTTTCTAGTGTGGCTAATAATCTGCCACATCACCGCAGGCTGAGAGGGTCTCTCAGCCGTCGGCTGATATATATATATATAATAGTCTTGTATCATTCCAGAAGGATTCGAGGCGAATCCTTCCCACTCAAATGCAATCGTACAATATCAGAATGCAAGATTCACTCGTTTAAGTTGATCTACATTATTTCAAGTAACTAAAAATCAAAAATCATATATTTTTTGAATACTTTTTGCCCATCCATCAAATAGATGTAAAATGGATGGCAGAAATAGTGAGTGGTTAGCTTAACAGTGTAGAATATTTGAAATCTAACAAAATTAGTGTGTGAGGGTTTTAAGTGTTTAGATCAAGATGAAATGGTCGGAGCGAGAATTTATATGTCTAAAGACGTTGATCTAAGCAACGCTATTTTCGGCTGTTCATTTTGCGCCTACTTGATGGATGGGAAAAAAATATTCAAAATACATGTTTTTGATTTTTTGTTACTTGAAATAATGTAAACCAACTTCAATGTAATGGATCTTACATTCGGATGTCGTACGGTTGTATTTGAATGGGAAGATTCGGCCTTGAATCCTTCCAGAATTATACATCTCTCTCTCTCTCTCTCTCTCTCTCTCTCTCTCTCTCTCTCTATATATATATATATATATATTATATATATATATATATATATATATATATATATATATATATATATAGAGAGAGAGAGAGAGAGAGAGAAATGTATATCAGCCTGCAGCTGAGAGAACTCTCTCAGCCTGTGGTGACGTGGCTCATTTTTGTCACCCCACTAACTTGCGGCCCGCTTATAGGAAGAAGTTAAATTACCAAATACCCCTTATGGAAAGCTACTCTTTCGGTAACTTTCGTTATTATTTATTATTATTTGCTCAAAAGGTAATTTTTGGAGCGCACGTTGTCAGACTTAGGTTATTGTTTATTATTATTTTTTTCCCTTTTTTTGCCGCTCTTTATAGGATTTAGGTTATTGTTTATAAATTATTTTTCCCCCTATTTCCTTACCTCTCTTTGTCAGATCTAGGTTCTCCTTTTCAGCCTGCGATAAACTTTTTTCTGAAAATATAAAACCAGCCTGCGATAAATTTTTTCTCCAAAATATTTAATGTCGATGTCTGAGCATTCTACTGGCGATCTAAATATGGAAGATATTGCATCTGGTTCTACTTTCTCTCAGAATATTAAAAATCTTGAAGGGTTGACACTTTGCATGCCGATCAACAGGTTTTAATTGTTTCAATTTTTTAAAAACAATTTCTTAAATATTGAATTTTTCTCTTTAGTCTATGTGGTACTGCGACCTATAACACATGTGTCAAAGTTTCAGAAATGCGACAGTTTTAATATTCGGTCGCAATCTTATTTGAAAATAATCTCCGGCTGTGAAATCTTTTTTTTTGGTATGTGTCTTAGGTCGCAGTCTTTAGTAAGAAATGATATAGATTTCTTTTCATACGGATAACTGCGACTTAGGTCGCATTCTTTAGTAAGGAGTAATATAGATTTCTTCACATACGGATAACTGCGACTTAGGTCGCAGTCTTTAATAAGGAGTAATATAGATTTCATCTCATATATGAAATCTTTTTTTTGTGACTGCGACTTAGGTCGCAGTCTTTAGTAAGAAGTAATATAGATTTCTTCTCATACGGATAACTGCGACTTAGGTCGCAGTCTTTAGTAAGAAGTAATATAGATTTCATCTCATACGGATAACTGCGACTTTGGTCGCAGTATTTAATAAGAAGTAATATAGATTTCATCTCTTATGCGACCTTGGTCGCAGTTATATAACTTATATTTAGACGTGTGATATCTAAAAAATATTTATATTCATGTAATTCGTGTAATTGTTTTTTGTAGGATATGAATGCACATGGAGAAATGTCTGGAAGCTCAGATAAGTTTATAGGGAAACAGTTCCTGTCGGATATGGAAGCATACAATTTCTACAATTCTTTTGCAAGGAATAGAGTTTTAGCGTGAGAAGAAAAGGTACAGATAAGTCACAGAAGCCTCCTTATGAGATTATTTGCAGAAAATTTTGCTGCAACAAGGAAGGTGTGAAGAAGTTGTGTGACAAAAGACAAGAGAGGCTTACAGTGCATCGTCGAATTGACACTAGAGTAGCTTGTCCTGCTGAGATGCATGTCCGTCTTCGTTTTTTTTTTTGACAGAAGACGTTGGGTTATTACAAAATTTGTTGATACCCATTCACATGAATTGTCAAGCCAGGATAAGGTACATCACCATTACTCTCACCAAACTCATCGTTCAAAGATTAGCAGAAGCATTATAAGCAATCTGGTTGATGTGGGAATGCGGCCTTCAAATATTTCCCGCGTTGTGAATGCAATGAGCCAGGGAGAAGGCTGTGAAGAAGTTAGCCCGCAACAAGTTATTGATTTTACTCGTCAACATAGAAATAACTGCGGCCATGAGTTTATTGCTATTATCAAATATTTTCAAGAGAAAGCCGAGACTGATCCAGAATTCTTCTTTTCAAGTGAAGTCGATAACGCGGGCACACTTAGAAGCATTTTTTGGGCTGATGGAAGAACTATTTCCTCGTATCTGAGGTTCTGTGATGTGATCATTTTTGACACAACATACAGAACTAATCACTTGAGCTTGCCATTTGCTCCATTCACTGGAGTAAATCATCACCGGCAGTCAATTTTGTTCGGCTGTGCATTGCTTGCTGATGAGCAGAGGGATACGTTTGTTTGGCTATTCCAAAAATGGCTCAAGTGCATGCATGGAGTTGAACCGAAGCTGATTATTACTGATCAGGATGCGCAGATTGGTGACGCCATCAAGATTGTTTTCCCAACTTCTAGGCATCGTTACTGTTTCTGGCATGTGCGGAAACATATTGCCGAGCAACAAATCTCAATGACAAACAAGTATGGGAAGATATGGTCTCCGATTTTCATGCTTGGTACACCTCCCGTGATATAAGCACTTGTGAGGAACGATGGCGTCTGATGAATGAAAAATATCATTTAGAAGAAGAAGAAGACAGTTGGTTGTTGAAGATGTACAGGCTTCGTGGACATTGGGTTAATGCATATCTCAAGGATGTTTTCTGTGCTGGAATGACAACCAGTCAGAGGTCCGAGAGTATTAATTCCTTCTTTGATGGTTTTGTTAATGCAAACACGAAACTAGTGGAATTTGTTCACCAATATGATAAAGTTGTTGCTGCCCGTCGTACGTCTGAATCTCTTCAAGATTTTCGGGGTTTGAATTCTGTGCCCAATTGTACATCGAATCCATATGAGATACAGGTTTCGAAGTTGTATACACCGAAGATTTTTCAGTTGTTCCAAAAGGAATGGGCAGTTGTAATGACACTGTTTTCAGAAGAAGTGGAACATGACAAACCTGGATCAACATATTTGGTTGGTAATTTTTCAGAATCAAAAGACGGCTGGGAAAAGGTCAGTTATGATAAGCGTGAGGAACTTCATATTTCTTGTAGTTGCTCGTTATTTAAAACAGAGGGTATCCTATGTAGACATATTCTGTGTATTTTGTGGCGCAATCACGTTACACATATACCGGAATCATATATACTTCAGAGATGGAGGTTGGATGCTCGTTACAAAAACGTTGCAATTGAAAATGGCATCAGGCCTTTTCCCAGTCAAGGCACTCCACGGACGGCTAGATTGTGGACAATTCGTTCAAAATTTAATGCAATTCTTGACATGGTCGCTGATTCTGATATCCATCTTTCAGAGTTGGAGGCAGTTTTGGAAAGTTTTGCCCAAGAAACCACTAGAGAATACAGAGCCATGTCAGGAAATGATCATTCATCACAGCCTAAAACTACAGTTGGTTCCAGTGGATCCGTTGTCGTATTGCGAGATGGTGAAGAATTGAATATACGTGATCCAATTGGTCCTGTACCAACCAAGGGGAGGCCTAGAGCTGCATCCAGGCTTAAGTCTGGTTTTGAAGATTCTATATATCAGAAGGAAGTTAAGCATCGAAGATGTGGTAACTGCCAAGAGCTGGGCCATTACAGGACTGGTTGTCCGTTATTGGTATTACATTAAACCTGTTAATCATTTTTTTTATAATGATGTATCTTTAAAATTCTTACTATTTCCTTTTTAATGGCAGAAGAAGTAGGTTTGGGTTGCCTCCATCTTGAAGGAACAAAAACTTCAATTTTTCATGAAGTGCGACCAGGGTCGCACAGTGTAGAGAGATTCATGTCGCAGTCTGCCACTGGCGTGTCATTATAATCAGATTTATTATCATTCTTTGATTTCTACTGTATTATTTTTGTAAGTAGTTGTTCTTTAAAGTTTTACTGCTATAAAATTCTCCTATATTGTTTAATTTTTGTGTATATAATGTAGACAGAGACTTTGGTCGCAGTGTACATAGTTAATTGCGACCAAGGTCGCAGTGTTGTTATTGATAAAGAGGGCCAGCAACTGCAATCTAGGGTCGCAGTACATTGACTGCGACTTAGGTCGCAGTACGTTAGGTAGGTGTTTCCTTTATATTAACACGCATAGCGACCAAGGTCGCAGCGTTGTTGATTAAGACTGCCGCCAGAAACTGCGACCAAGGTCGCAGCGTTGTTGATTAAAACTGCGGCCAGCAACTGCGACCAAAGTCGCAAACTTCATTTTAAAATTAAATTCGGGTGAAATAATCTAAAGTTTCAAAATCTCTTTCTTATTTGCGAACATGGTCCAAAGATTTTTTAAAAAAAAATAAAAAAGACTTAAACGGAAATAAATCTGGAAAAAATTTAAAACAATTAAAATACACAAACCCTAAAAATTATTCTATATTTTTTGTTCTTCATTTCTGACTGTTGTCTGATCCTCCTATGAACTATTAAATTGGTTTTACATATAGTATGCGATCATGGACCGCGACTATGGTCGCACTACCGCGACTATGGTCGCAGTACTTAACGAGAGCGACAGTGTAATCGCAGTTACGTATTATTCTATATTTTTTGTTCTTCATTTCTGACTGTTGTCTGATCATCCTATGAACTATTAAATTAGTTTTTACATATAGTATGCGATCATGGACTGCGACTATGGTCGCAGTACCCTCGACTGCATTTTTCTTGATGATTTTTTTTTCTAAGTTAATGTAATAACGGTGAATAAGTACTGATTCTATAGTCGCAGTTTACGTATGTTTTTATATGTTTTGCTTATAAAGTATGAATTATTTTTACTTATTGCATGCGTAATAGCACTGCGACTATGGTCGCAGTGTTTAAGAACAGCAGTCGCAGTTTGATATGTAATTAAAAGAGCTTATAAGTTGAGAAAGAGACCTTAAAAAAAAGAGAATTAAAAGCTTTGAAAAGAAGACAAAATAAGGTTGAATATCAGAAGATCAGGAAATCCTAATCCTCGTCATTATCACCATCATAAGCAGATTCGTCGTCTTCATTCTTCTGCTCTTCCTGTTCATCACTTATTTCCTCATCATCTTCCTGTTTTTGAGGTTTTTTTGTTTCACCGATAAACTCCCAGAATGGATCGTCTCTATCAAGCTCTTCGTCTGACCCGTTGTGAGAAAGTGAGCCTACAGCATCAGAGGACATGCTTTCATCAAGCATGTCTCCGTCAAGTGGCAGAGGAATAATGTCTTCCTCACTAACCCACATGAAATCTTCATTATCCTCATGAATAGGAGGATCAGTTAATACATTATTTGATGTAGTGAGATAGTCAAAAGGAGTGAAGTCCAGACTGGTATCAGATTCACTAGAATATCCTGAAGAAAAAGGACCGGTGGGGGAACGATTGAAGTTGAAATCTAAGTGTTCAGAGGAAGAAGATGGGGAAGACATGATTCAAGAATGAATTATTTTTTGGAAGTTTTTGAAATCAAATTGAAAAGGAAGAGCAAAAATATAATTTTTAGGTATGAGATAATATATTAGTTGCAAGCATTATATAAAGGTCAATATTGTGGAAGAACATGAATAGTAATAATAATTGTTATAGGTTAGGGTTGAGTATGGTAGGAAGTGGTAAAAAAAATTAAATATTTAATTGAAGATTTATTGCGGGAGAATCCGAAGAGTTTCTTTTGCCAGATGTTTAATACTTGAAGTACAAATTAACTTTTTATAGAATTGTTTGCCTATATCTTTAGATTACGTATGGTGCACATCTTTCCTTTATCGATATTAACATTATTGCATCTCTTTTTTTCTAGACTGTTGTTGTATCACGGTAGGTAGAATATTAATTACTTCATTTAATTCAGTGTAATTAATATAGTATTTTTATAAGATGTGATGTACGCGAACTGATCTCAGGGTCGCATGGCTAATCTACTTTTTAAAAATATAAAAATCTTTTACATAAGGCATGCGAAAGAAGATTGCGACTTTGGTCGCAGTACTGAAGGAGGTCGCATTGCTGTACGATAAAATGCAACTAGGGTCGCAGACGTTATATAAAAAGTTTTTGTTATACTATGACTGCGACTAGTGACTGCGACTTTGTCGCAGTTGTCATATAAAATGTTGTACGATAGAATGCGACTAGGGTCGCAGACGTTATATAAAAAATTTTTGTTATACTATGACTGCGACTGTGTCGCAGTTGTCATATAAAATTTAAAGTTATATTGTATTAAGTCTGCGACCATGGCATGTTTTTTAAATTTTCAATGCTTCTGCTTATTTTACATTATGTTGATCCAAATTTTTTTAATTATATTTTTTGATGTAGTAAAATTACGAATTTTATAACTGTAGATATATTCAACTGAAATTTTGTTTGTTGATGACTTTATTCCAGTTTAGAATTAAAAAGGGGTATTTTTGTCAATTTGTTTCACGATTGTTTAGGCGGGATCTTTTTTGATTTTTTTGGCGCCTACACTCTGCGGCCGATATGTGGCATATATTCAGCCACGTCCCGCCGGCTGAGAAACTCTCTCAGCCTGCCGGCTGAGGTACAGTAACCCCATATAATATATATATATATAATATATATAATAATATATATATATATATATATATATATATATATATATAATATATATATATATATATATATATTATATATATATATATATATATATATATATATATATATATATATATATATATATATATATATATATATTCTTTCTATTTCTATTAAATTGTAGATGGTACAAACATTGATATGAACAAATATACTGGCAAAGAGGAAAGAACTAATTTTGAGTAAATATAATTTTCCCTGGAAAGTGATTGAGATTAGTTTTTCAGGCTGTTAGATTGCTCTTCATTTTTTATTATCACCATATCAAAATCCCTTGCTTTTTGGCCTTGTATTTGTATTGGCACCTCCAAATATGTTAATCTTTCTTCATAATTGGATGTTTAAAGGCCTTGACGCATATATGATCTAAGTGAAACTGAGTCAATATTGCACACTTTGTAAAATCAATGGTCTCTCCGTTTGCCACTGAATAAGTTTAATTTCAAGTTTTTGATAGTAATTGGATTTCTTGAATAGCTTAGCCCATTAGTATTAAATCATTTGCTAACAAAATGTCGAGATCTCTCTCTTCACGCCTTTAATTTTAAAGTTGCGTATCTTTTTTGTTGATTTATATCTCTTTAAAGGATGTTGAAAATAAGTGATAAACAAAAAAAGAGATGGTGGGATCACTTTATTTTAATCTATCGAAGGGGCAAAAAATTTCTCTAATTATCTACCACTATTGAGTACCTTATTGATGTGATGTATTGGCATCAGCCAAAAATTTTATTTTTCAAAATAGCGCATCTTACAAGGTACTCTCTCTATGGAATCTCATCTATCTTATTCATGCTTTTCTAATATCCAGCTTCGCTATAAGTTGTGGTTTGTACTTTCTTTGTGCTCAAATAGAGTGTCATATTTCCTGGACGTCCATAATTCCATCTACTGTGTATCTCTTCCCTCTAAGAAGCCCAGTTGTGCTCGATCAATTATTTGTCTCCATCTAGTAACAAGAAGTCTAGCTACAATCTTGCAAATTGTGTCATACAACTGGTTGGTAGTCCCCTTGAGATACAAGATTATTGATTCTAGGCATGATAACAATTACCATTTGGTGCCATAATGTAGGTGGCTATCATAATTTTGATATGATGGTTGCACCATATATATCCTTGTTCCTCACTGCCCAAAATTGTCGATAGAGTTGAGTTCTAAATCTGTCGACGCTTGGTGTTTTCACTTTTAGTAGATTCAATATAGCTAATTTAATTTCTTCACAAAGTAAACATTTCAGTTAGAAATTCCTAATTCCTCTTCACAGTTACAGCTTTTGACGGTAACTAAGAAATCCATCATCTTCGTAAGCTGGAAATTTGAGTTTAGATAGGTAGAATGTCAAGAAAGAACATGAGGAAAGATAATAACTTACTTTATTAGATATATCTCAAACAAATAGTCTATCTGCATATAACTCCCAAATTTAATTTGAATAAATCTTAAAATACTTGAAGTTATTTTGCAAAACCCTCCTCATGTTACTTGACTATTAATCTAATATTGTAGCAAAAGAAAATATATGTTGTCTTACTCTTCTTTTGCCTCTTATTATGCCCTTTTATTTCAGAAACGTGACATTGAAATGAATTTAGAATCCTTATTAAACCCTATACTTAAACTCTGAAACCTCTAAAATTTAAACTAGACCTTAGACTCAAAGTACTAGAGTTGGATTTATGGTGGAGTGAAGTTTAGGAATCATAATGAAGACTGGTTTAGGTAACAAATGGCCCAAAAAGGGAAAATTTCAGAAAAGTACTAAGAAGTGTCACCCTATTTTAAAAAACACACCCAAACTTTCTTTTTATTCAACTTACCACCTACACTGTAATATATAGTAAAGAGAAAGAAAGATGTTACTAACTGACCAAATATCCTCACATTAATTTGTATTATTATTATGTTTTGTTAGACCTTCTCGACCATCTTCTTCCTCCTTGCCCATCGTAGCTACCACTTGCCAGTCTTCCCTCTCCCCTCATATACAATCTTTTCCATTGCCATCAACCATTATTTCTTTTTCCCCACATTATTCATCACTAGCCACCATCACCACCTACCTTCACTACCGCATCCTTGTCCTCTCCTTCACTGTAGCCACCACCTTCACCTATCTCCATCACTGCCCATGTACTCACTTTTTCCTCTATCACCCCCTTCAACTCATCACCAACAAAACCCACACACTCATCTTTTTCCTCCCTCCTTTTTTAATACCTCATCTCCTTCTTCCTCCACCTCTTCACCACCATTCCCACCAGCTCCTCCATTATCACCACCACCGCCCCCACCTAACTCCAACTTCTTTTCCATCTTCAACTCACTCATTGATCCTCCTTCTCCATCACTACTTACCTTTATCTGCTCGTCCTGCTCCAACATCCTCTTACTTCCATTACTTCCTCTCCAACAATTACTTCCTCCTTTATCCACCTTCACCACATCTACTAGAACCTACTCCTCTACCAATCTTCACCATAACCTCTACCTGTGTTTCTTGATCCCTTCAGCCAGCTCCTCCATAACAACACCTCTCCAAGCTATATCCTTCTCCTTCTCCACCACCAATCATTATTCCCACCCATCTCCTTTCCATTGACATCACCATCATTCTATTAAAATTTGATGTTTAAAAAAATAGTGATTAGATCGGGAGAGGGAATTTGTGGTGATGGGGGTGGAAAAAATCAAAATATATAAGTGAAGTGGCAATCATGATGAAGAATGGTTGAAAGTGTCAATAGAGAAATAATAAGAGAATAGGTATTTGTCGGGGTAATAATGGCGATGAAAGAGGAGGGAGAAAAATAGAAGAGGAAGGAGAGCAGAAAATTAAGGAAATTAATTATGATTTAAAATTAATAAAGACCAACTGATTGAGACGGTTGAAATTGTTATAAACTGATAAAGGAAAATTAGTTTAATTTTATGGGTACTATACGGATTTGACAATACATTAATTACAGGTAGAAATATTTTGAAGCTATAGTAGTGAAATTGAACAAACAAGAAGTGTATGATAGTTCTTCAAAATAAAATCAAAGTTTGTGGTAATTTATAGAATTCTCCAAAAGAGAATCTACTTGAAGAGGAGTTAAAGACACTACTTGAAAACTGCTAGTTTGCGGTGAAAAAATTGCATCGAAAAATATTTCGACACAATTTTTGAGTCAAATTATCGTAAATTTGACGCAATATAAAAATATGAATAAACTATAAATTGCGTCAAATTTTCAACACAAATTGAAAATTCCCCGCTACTTTTTTTTAGGGAAAAAAATTCCCGAGAAGTGTGCGTCCAATTTTTGACGCAAAAAAAAAAGTCCCGCGTGAAAAAACCTGGGACACATTGCGTCAAATGTTCCCAGAGGCACTAGGCTCGCAAGGAGGGACGCCTACACCGCCTAGCTTGAGCAGTACGTTCAGGCCATCAGACAGCAATCGGATGCTGACAGAGAAAGATTCGCCAGTTTAGAGGGTGCTCAGAGAGAGATGCAGCAGTTCAACTCCCAATTTATAGCGAGTCAACAAAGCGCCGGCAACCTAGCAGTGGAGGCGCGTCAGCGCTGGCGGGAATGACGACGAGGCTTAGGTGAGATTGGATGATATGATTGTGAGTGATATTACTTATATTTTGGCTTCTGTTTTTTATTATTATACATGTTAAGATTACTTAGACTTTGATGAGATTGGTATTTGGTTATTATTATATTTGGTGAGATTGTATTTGATTATTATTTTATATGGTTGTTATTTGGTTGAGATTGGTACGTGTTTGAGATTACTTAGACTTTGATGAGATTGATGTTTTTTTGAGATTACTTAGACTTTGATGAAATTGGTGAAGATGTATAAATATTCATTATTGAGATGTATATATATGAATGTATTGATGTAGCGCGACGCTGCAGTTTTTCAAAAATAAGTCTGCAAATTGCATCAAATATTGTATTTTCAATGCAATTATAGGACTATAATTGCGTCGAAAATACCAAATTCGACGCAATTAGTGATAAAATTGCGTCAAATAAAAATTCAACACAAGTTGATGACGTGGATTTCATTTTTATATAAAAAAATCAACTTTCCCATTACTCTGAGTCGGGCTGGCTAAACAATATTTTGCGTTGAAAATAAAATATTCAACGTAATTTTTCATATGATTGCGTCAAATTTTTATAATCGACGCAAGTTGATGGCACAGATTTTATTTTTATACAAAAAAATTTCAACTTTCCCATAACTCTAGAATCGGGCCAGAAAACATTTTGCACCGAAAACATATTTTCGACACAATTTTAGGACTTTTGAAATTATTTTTTAAATTTTGCGTAAAAAATTCAACGCAAAAATAAAATTGTGTCGGAAATTCAATGCAATCTATAAATTTACAGAAAATAAAAAAAGAAACATTGCGTCGAAAATCTGATGCAATATTTCACTTTGCGTCGAATTAATTCGACGCAATATTTGCGTCGAGGTGTTTTAAGTCGAATATTTTTGACGCAAAAATTCGATTCAAAACAAAAATTTTCGACGCAAAATGCCTATTTTCGATGCAATTTAATAGACTTTCTAGCATGGAGAATGAATTCATTTTTGAAAATAGGTGGGGTATATGGCAGAGTGAAGTGGTTTAGAGAATGAATCATGTTAGAATTTACAAAATTGACTATTTAAGAGGTTCCTCTCTTCATAGAAATGATAAACAAATAATATGCAGGTATGAGTTTACTGAAAAACCTAGAGGGGGGGTGAATAGGTGTATATGCTAATCTAACAATCTTTTTAAAACAAGTATGAATGAATGATGCAACGATCACTCAAAACAAGACTAAGAGCCGAATACCCGGTGAAGGGCTCTGAACTCCTTCCTCATGATTCCTCTAGATATGAGTTTGAGGTGCGTATTGCAATCTTGTTGTATGAGTAATGATCGACAATGTAACAAGAAATGAATTTGAAGCAATTATGAAATGCACACAAGATATATCACAAGGTATGAAAGAATAGCAATAACACAAGAAAGAAAGTAAGAGCAATAGAGAGCAAAGAGAAAATCAATCGCAAACACAAAGTATTTGTTTCGAGGTTCGAGCCACCGCTCTACTCCCCGCCTTCACCGCTGTGAAGGTTTCCACTATCCACCGAGGACTTTACAAGGTCTACCGAAGACCAGAGTACCGAACTCCACCACTTACAAACCTCTACCGAAGAGGTATCTCAACAAGAACAAGAAGAAGGAACAAGTAGCCAAGTGATCACCAAAAGGATCACAAACTTCTTACAAACTTTCTCTTTACAACTTCCTTATAGAATGAGGATGGGAATTTTGGCTCTAGAAGTGTAGTGAGAAAAACAAACTCAGTTGTAAATGAAACTTGCTTGAGAACACAACTGAAAAACAATAGCCAAGAATGCAAGAGAGAATTGAGAGCTTTGAAACTTTTTCTTTCTTTTTGAAAACTTATAAACTAGGGATTTTTCTTGGTGTTTTTGCAAGAGACCTATCCCCTCTATTTATAGGGAGAGGAAGGGATTAAAACACATTTTAATTAAGCTCATTTGATCCCAAAATAATCCCAAAAACTCAAGGAAGTTCTGCCAAAAACAGATCCAAAAACAGATTTCAGAAAATCACCAAAGAGGAAAGAGTCGTTGGGGCTCTGGCAGGCTTGGCGGTCGACCGTCCCGGTCGGCCGTCAGCCCTGCTGGCATATAGCCGTTGGGCTCGGGTCGACCGGTCGGCCGCCCGACAAAAAACAGAGAGCAGAAACTTTTGGTCGGTCGACCGTTCGGCCGACCGACAAAAAACAGTGAGCAATCTGTTTTCTGCCGGTCGCCCGTCGGTCGGTCGTCAGACGTGCACAAGCGTGCACGTCCTGACACAGGATCCAGTCGACCGGTGCGGTCGCCGGTCCAGCCTGAAACAGAAAATAGAGAGGAATTTTGGACTTTGAAAATTTTCAGAATAATTTTTGTAGGAAAATTTTACTAAGTATCATGCTGGAAAGATAGAAATACATGATATAACAAGATATAAAATTTGTAAACATGCATGTATAGAGACCAAGGCATGAACTTTAAACAAAACATCAAAACTAAAAACTGTATTTTTGGAAAAATGTGTGTGTGTGTCCTAGAGCCAATATTCTATAACTCAAACTTTAACAAACTATTTCTTACATTGGTTCTAATTGACTACAAGGTCTTCAAGTGGGCTTCTCCATATGTGATCTTGCAAAGCTTGATACTTAGCCCGAAATGAGGTGACTTGAGTCAAAAACACCTTCCTTTAGTGAAGAATGCTCCTAGAATCATTAGAACCCTGAAACACACTGAAACAACAAACATGATTAGTACAAATAACTATATGTTTTGTGATCATCAAAACACACTAAAACGGGTGATTGTAACATTGGGCCAACAATCTCCCCCTTTTTGATGATGACAAAACATATAGTTATTTTAAACATGGGAAAGGAGCATGGAAGCTCCCCTCAAATTATGCTATGTATAAAAGAATGACTATGTATAAAAATGAATGGCTATATATTAAAGCATAAAACACAATGCACAAAACAATCCAAAGTGCATAAAAACTTAAAAACTCTAAAGTTAAAATAAACTAAACTAATAAACTAAACTTTTTCTCCCCCTTTTGTCATACATCAAAAAGGGTAAACAAAATAAGAAAATTTTCTTTCAAGAATCTATAATACAAACATTCAACTCACCACAAATAAATAAAAATCTAGCATAGTCTAGAGGTTTTGTAAAAATATCGGCAAGTTGAAAATCGGTAGAAACATAATCAATATCAATATCACCTTTCTCATAATGATCTCTAAGAAAGTGATATTGAATGTCAATGTGCTTAGTTTTACTATGTTGATTTGCATTTTTAGTCATATGAATAGTACTAGTATTATCACAAAATATTTTAATATGATCAAAATGCAAATCATAGTCAAGGAGAGTATGTTTCATCCAAAGAACTTGTGCACAACAAGCTCCGGCTGCAACATACTCCGCCTCGGCGGTTGAAAGGGCTACCGAATTTTGCTTTTTAGAAGACCAAGAAACAAGACAATTACCAAGGAATTGACATGTTCCACTTGTACTCTTCCTATCTACCCTACAACCCGCATAGTCAGCATCCGAAAACTCTTCATTTCAAATAGTCCGTTTTCGGATACCACAAACCCATTTCAATTGTGCCCTTAAGGTATCTAATAATGCATTTTACCGCTACTAAATGAGACTCCTTAGGACTTGATTGAAAACGAGCACAAAGACATACACAAAACATAATATCCGGCCTACTAGCCGTCAAATACAATAAACTACCAATCATGCTACGATAAAGCTTAATGTCTACACTTTTACCTTGTTCATCCTTGTCAAGCTTGGTGGTTGTTGCCATGGGAGTTTTACTAGTTCTAGCTCCTTCAAGTCCAAATCTCTTGATAAGTTCCTTTGTGTACTTGGCTTGATTGATGAAGATCCCATCCTTTCTTTGCTTGATTTGGAGACCAAGGAAATAGTTGAGCTCACCCATCATAGACATTTCGAATTCTTCCTTCATGCATGATTCAAAAGCTTGGCAAAGGGTTTCATTAGTAGAACCAAAAATGATATCATCCACATAAATTTGAACAATAAGAATATCATTTTCTACATGTTTTGCAAACAAAGTTGTATCAATTTTTTCTTTCTTGAAACCATTTGAAATTAGAAATGAAGAAAGCCTTTCATACCAAGCCCTAGGGGCTTGTTTTAAACCATAAAGAGCTTTGTCAAGTTTGAAAACAAAATCCGGATGTGTAGGATCAACAAACCGGGGGGTTGTTCAACATACACCTCTTCTTCAATAAATCCATTTAAGAAAGCACTTTTCACATCCATTTGAAAAAGCTTAAAATCTTTATATGAAGCAAATGCAAGTGTCATCCGTATGGCTTCAAGTCGTGCTACGGGTGCAAAGGTTTCATCAAAATCGATACCTTCGATTTGAGTGTAACCTTGGGCAACTAACCTAGCTTTATTCCTAACAACGTTACCCGACTCATCCAACTTGTTCTTAAAGATCCACTTAGTACCAATTGTTGGTCTATCGTGGGGCCTAGGAACAAGGTGCCAAACTTGGTTGCGCTCAAATTGATTGAGTTCCTCTTGCATGGCTAGCAATCAATATGAGTCGGCATCGGCTTCGAGGACGCTTTTGGGTTCAACATGAGAAATAAAAGTATAGTGTCCACAAAAATCATGAAGTTGAGAACGAGTAGTTACCCCTTGAGATACTTCACCTAAACAAGGTCCTTGGGATGATGTGGATTGTATCTCCAATCCTTTGGAAGTTGTTGAGTAGGCTCTACTTCAATTCTTTGAATTTCATTTCCTTGAGCCTCTTGATCCATAGTTGCACTTCCTTCATCATCCTTTGGCATGCCTTCAAGAGTAGGTGAGTCCTTCAAAGTGACTTTCTCCATGTCTTCATACAAAGAATCTATTTCTACAACATTCTTAACAAACACATTAGATTCCTCAAATTTTACATGTATAGACTCTTCAATAGTTAAGGATGACTTATTGAAAACTCTATAAGCTTTTACTAGTATTTGAGTAACCTACAAAGATTGCTTCATAAGACCTAGCATCAAATTTTCCCAAATTGTCTTTTGTATTTAAAACAAAACATTTGCATCCAAAAACTTTAAAGTATGAAACATTTGGCTTTCTAGAAAAATAAATCTCAAAAGATGTTTTTGAAGTATTTTTCCATAAGAAAACACGATTTGATATATAGCATGATGTATTAACGGCCTCGGCCCACAAATAATGGGGAGACCGTATTCACTAATCATTGTCCTAGCCATCTCTTGTAATGTCCGATTTTTCCGTTCAACTACTCCATTTTGTTGTGAAGTTCTAGGACAAGATAGTTCATGCTTAATTCGATGTTCTTCACAAAAAGTGATAAAGGGTAGGTTAATGAATTCACCTCCTCTATCACTTCTTATTCTTAAAATTGAAGAATCTTTTTTTTTCAACTCTTTTCTTAAAGGCTTGAAAATGTGAAAAGGCTTGATTTTTGTGCTCTAAAAAGAAAACCCATGTAAAACGCGAAAAATCATCAACCAAAACAAATGCAAAACGATTCCCACTTAGACTTTTGGTTTGAGTAGGACCAAACAAATCCATATGGATCAACTCCAAGGGACGTGATGTCAAGATATCCTTAATTGACTTGAAAGAGGACTTGGTTTGTTTCCAAGTTGGCACGCGTCACAAATGCGGTCCTTTTCAAAGTTCAAGTAAGGAATACCCTTCACCATTTCCTTGTTGTTTAACCTAGATAGATGGTCAAAAGAAATGTAGCCTAATCTTCTATGTCACAACCAAGAGTCATCATCGAGGGCTTTCAAACAAGTGATATTGCAAGACATATTAGACAAGTCAATCATGTACATATTGCTTTCACGAAAACCGAAAAATATACATGTGTTAGATTGTCTATCAAAAACTCTACAAGCTATGTTATCAAAAACAACATCAAAACCTTTATCACAAAGTTGACTAATACTCAAGAGATTATGCTTGAGTCCATCAACTAAAACAACATTTTCTATTAAATGGGATGTACCAAGTTTAATATTACCAATACCGATGATTTTACCCTTGGCATCATCTCCGAAGGTGACGGTGCCACCTTCATGGTATCTTGATAGGGTTGCAAAGTTGTTGATATCCCAAGTCATGTGCCTTGAGCAACCACTATCAAGATACCACAATCCTTTACGTCGTTGCGCCTTGGAAAGTACCTACATCATTTAACAAATTTATTGACTTGGTACCCAAATTTTCTTGGGTCCTTGAAAGTTAGTATTTCGAACCCAAACATTATGATGAGATGCATTAAGTCTATCATAGCAAAACTTAACTAAGTGACCTTTACGGCCACAAAAAGTGCATGAAAATACCTTCCCATACATGAATGCATGATGTGTGTGTGGAGGGTGAGCATGTTTGGGGGTTTGGCATGATGTAAAAGTTGTGATTTATGAACATGAGCATGCATAACATGGGGTTGTTTCTTAGGGGCTTGTTTCTTAGGAAACATAGCCTCAAGCCTATTCTTATCAAATTCACACTTTTTCAAAATAACTCCTAAAGAATCAATTTTCTCTTTTAGCATGGAAATCTCATTTTCATTAACTTGTGGAAACTTACCCTTGCAAGAAATCTTATAGTTATCAAAATCTTTTTGGGTGGAAACTAAAGTAGAAGATAATTCATCTTTTTCTTTAGTAAGAGTAAAAACATGATGATTAAGAGACTCATTTTCTTTTTCATATTTAAATACTTTTTCTTAAGAACATCATAGTTATGTGAGAGTTCTACAAATGCTTCTCCTAATTCATCCATGGAAAGCTCATCATCAAAAGAGGTGGAAGGGGTTACCTTGCTTGTGCCTTCATTAGCCATGAAGCACATGTTGGCGGTGTCAACTTCTTCCTCGGATTCACTCTCGGAATCCCATGTAGCCTTCAATGCTTTCTTCTTGTAAGGCTTCTTGGAGGTGGAAGGCTTGACTTTATCCGGGCATTCCGCAACAATATGACCCGGTTTTTGGCAATTGAAGCAAATAATTTTCCTCTCTTCTTTGCCTCCTTGCCATCTCCTTCTACCTTGGAACTTTGCCTTGTTATACATCCTCCGAACGTTCTTAACAAGAAGTGAAAGCTCTTCGTCATCTTCTTCTTCATCGTCTTCGTCGGAGTATGATGATTGACTCTTGAAGGCAATAGCTTTCTTCTTGTAGGGAGCCATTTCTTCTCTTGCTTTTCTTTCCATCTCATGGGTCTTGAGGTTCCCAATGAGACCTATATGCTCCATCTCCTCCTTGTCGTTGAGTTCCTTCAAGGTAGTTGCTTTGACTTCCCATGAAGGAGGAAGAGCCCGGATGATCTTCCTTACTCTTTGGTCGTTGTCAATACCATCACCTAGAGAAGAAAGTCCATTAGTAATCTTGGTAAATCTAGTAACCATATCATCTATGGTTTCATTTTCATTCATAGAAAAATTCTCATATTGGGACCGAAGAAGGTCTATCTTAGCCCTCTTCACTTGTGAGGTCCCCTCATGTGTAACAAGCAAATGTGACCAAATTTCAAATGCGGATTTACAATGTATTACTCTAGCAATATCATCATCATTAAGTGCTTGAAGTAATGCATAGTGTGCCCTAGAGTTAGCATCAAATTCTTTGGTCTCAATTTCAGACCAAGTGGACTCATCACCGGTGGGTGCACTAAATGGTTTGGTCACCGCCTTTGCAACCCGGCTTCCTAGGGATTGCAAGAAAACGGTCATCTTAACCTTCCATATGGGAAAGTTAAGGCCATCAAACTTTGGGGGTCTTAATTCCATCGGCCATTTTTACTAAGTGAAAGAGTATGAAATGAATGTGGTGATTAGCAAATAAAGGATCTCTCTAAGGTTGTTAAGCCAAGAGCCTAGAGACCTATGCTCTGATACCAATTGAAAACACCTAGAGGGGGGTGAATAGGTGTATATGCTAATCTAACAATCTTTTTAAAATAAGTATGAATGAATGATGCAACGATCACTCAAAACAAGACTAAGAGCCGAATACCCGGTGAAGGGCTCTGAACTCCTTCCTCGTGATTCCTCTAGATATGAGTTTGAGGTGCGTATTGCAATCTTGTTGTATGAGTAATGATCGACAATGTAATAAGAAATGAATTTGAAGCAATTATGAAATGCACGCAAGATATATCACAAGGTATGAAAGAATAGCAATAACACAAGCAAGAAAGTAAGAGCAATAGAGAGCAAAGAGAAAATCAATCGCAAACATAAAGTATTTGTTTCGAGGTTCGAGCCACCGCTCTACTCCCCGCCTTCACCGCCGTGAAGGGTTTCCACTATCCACCGAGGACTTTACAAGGTCTACCGAAGACCGGAGTGCCGAACTCCACCACTTACAAACCTCTACCGAAGAGGCATCTCAACAAGAACAAGAAGAAGGAACAAGTAGCCAAGTGATCACCAAAAGGATCACAAACTTCTTACAAACTTTCTCTTTACAACTTCCTTATAGAATGAGGATGAGAATTTTGGCTCTAGAAGTGTAGTGTGAGAAAAACAAACTCAGTTGTAAATGAAACTTGCTTGAGAACACAACTGAAAAATAATAGCCAAGAATGCAAGAGAGAATTGAGAGCTTTGAAACTTTTTCTTTGTTTTTGAAAACTTGTAAACTAGGGATTTTTCTTGGTGTTTTTGCAAGAAACCTATCTCCTCTATTTATAGGGAGAGAAAGGGATTAAAACACATTTTAATTAAGCTCATTTGATCCCAAAATAATCCCAAAAACTCAAGGAAGTTCTGCCAAAAAACAGATCCAAAAACAGATTTCAGAAAATCACCAAAGAGGAAAGAGCCGTTGGGGCTCTGGCAGGCTTGGCGGTCGACCGTCCCGGTCGGCCGTCAGCCCTGCTGACATATAGCCGTTGGGCTCGGGTCGACCGGTCGGCCTCCGACAAAAAACAGAGAGCAGAAACTTTTGGTCGGTCGACCGTTCGGCCGACCGACAAAAAATAGTGAGCAATCTGTTTTTTCTGCCGGTCGCCCGGTCGGTCGGCCGTTGGACGTGCACAAGCGTGCACGTCCTGACACAGGATCCGGTCGACCGGTGCGGTCGACCGGTCCAGCCTGAAACAGAAAATAGAGAGGAATTTTTGGACTTTGAAAATTTTCAGAATAATTTTTATAGGAAAATTTTACTAAGTATCATGCTGGAAAGATAGAAATACATGATATAAACAAGATATAAAATTTGTAAACATTGAATCATGTATAGAGACCAAGGCATGAACTTTAAATAAAACATCAAAACTAAAAACTGTATTTTTGGAAAAATGTGTGTGTGTCCTAAAGCCAATATTCTACAACCTCAAACTTTAACAAACTATTTCTTACATTGGTTCTAATTGACTACAAGGTCTTCAAGTGGGCTTCTCCATATGTGATCTTGCAAAGTTTGATACTTGAACCCGAAATGAGGTGACTTGAGTCAAAAACATCTTCCTTTAGGGAAGAATGCTCCTAGAATCATTAGAACCCTAAAACACACTGAAACAACAAACATGATTAGTACAAATAACTATATATTTTGTGATCATCAAAACACACTAAAACGGGTGATTGTAATCTTGGGCAACATTTACAAGATAACTAAATACCAAATACCCAATAAGAAAAATACTCAAACAGTCTAACACTTCCCATCAAGCTGGAGTATAGATATTAATCATGCACAACTTGTTACAAAGATTAGTAAAACATCTTCTGAATAAAGTTTTCCTAGAAAATTAAAAAAAAAAAAAACTAAGAAGCAAATGACATTGTAAACGATTGAAAACCAAATACTGAATCAATAATGTCAATGCCGAAGTTGCCAATCAAATCAAGCTAAATATGAGTCAAATCCAACACTTATGCATGAAGATTGTACGAAAAATCAAATAATCATCTTCCTGGGTGGGTTAGGATTTTAGGAATTACCAAACTCAGCAGAAGTGAAAGTTTTAGAGATTCTCAAACTCCTAAAAATGAAATTTTTGAGATATTCTCAAACTCAGTAGAAAATGAGGTTTTTAGAGATCCTCAAGAATAGTAGTAAAGACTACTAAATCTAAGAAGAATCAGATCAAGTAAAACCAATAAATGTCTCCAAATCATCCAAAAACATAGAAAATGACTTTTAAATCACCAAAATTAAACTCGATGCACCAAGATACAACCAATACAATTTCAACCGTCAGATTAATAAAATTCCAAACACAAAACTGTTCGAACAGTAACCCCTTTCTTTCTTTTCTATGTTGTTCATGGATAATGATGGATGCACAGGTGGTGATGAAAGAGGGATCACTTTGCTATCATATTAAGTTTTAGAAAATGGACGATCTAACTGTAGATTAGGGATAGACTCTCTTTATATAAAATAAATGATAAACAAATAAGATACGGTTATAAGTTTACAAGATAACTAAATACTCAATACCCAACAAGAAAAATACTCAAGTAATCTAACAAATCACATGCAAAATGGAGTTAATGCAATAGAGACAAAGGAGAAGAAAGAAGAGGAGAAGATAAGAATGTAAACAATAATTTTAAAACGACTATATCTTTTCATACCACTTAAAACTTTTTTGGTACCTTCCAAGGGCAATATTAAAATTGAACATATTTTTGATTGATGAATGAAAAGAAGAATGAAACTCCAAATCTATGTATCCACTTGATGTCATGACTCGAGTGTCAACAATTTCC
>JAVJIF010009195.1:0-148326 GCA_038442645.1 Agave tequilana | reverse complement strand
TTATTATATAATTATCAATTTACGAGAAGAGTAGAAGTAGGACCTAATCAGGAATTCAAGAGTATATGAGTACATGTATAATAAGAATACAGATCACTGTATATAATACAGGATAACAGGTATATGATTCCCGTAAATGTGATAATCATAGTCAGGTGTTAAATGACAGGTGGCAAGTGATAAGTGATATCATAACAGGGACAGGTGCCAAATAGTAGCATGTTAAGTGTCAGGTGATAGCATGGTAAGGGTTAACATATCAAGCATGTGCATGCAAGTGATAGAGTAGTAGCTGAGCACAATCAATAGAGGTGAGCAAGCTGGAGGTATAGACAGCGAACAGTATTTAGTCACTAATGCGATGGCAGAGTTACTGGGATAACTCGGCTTAAAATGCGAGTTAAAATCCGGCAGCATTCCGCCTAGGCAAATCTAATGAATAAAGCGCTGAGCACTAAAATGCTTTCCAGTGTAGCTAGAAAGTCTAGAGGACTTTTAATAAATCTCGGAGAGGTTAAGCCCAAAGGCTATGTATGTACCCGCAAGAGATGTTAGTACCAACAATACACATGCACATATGGCTAGTAAGAAAGGGAACCGACAGGCGGGTACGTAAGCAAGCGATCAAGCGAACTAGGCAAGCTGGAGCGAAGTTAACGCACAACACTAAATGTTATCACGCTCGGCATGGTTACCGCTCGCAACACAGCTAAACGCACATGTCGCAGCATAGTATGAAATGCCATACTACCACTCATAGTGAAGCCCCGCTCACGGAGTAATTACGCTCGAACAAAGTTCGATAAGGTGCTGACGTTAGGTCCTCCTACCAGCGTAGCATATAAAAAGTCCAGAAGACTTTAATAAATTTAGAGAGGTTAAGCCTGGAGGCTGAGCAACACGGGGATATAACTAAACCGTGCTTGAATAGGTTACGCAATTAAGCTCGGCTCGTAGTCACATGGTGTAGCTAGTAAAACCCAGGGAGTTTAAGTAAACCGGAAACATAGTAAGCCGCGCCTGATGAGGCTACGCAATTAAGCTTGGCTCGTAGCCACATAACGTAGCTATGCCTCCGGCGAAGCTAGGAAACTCAGAGAGTTTAAGCCCGAAGACTGTTAGTACCTGCAAAAGATGTTAGTATCACACAGGCATAAATATAGTGTCATCTACACTATTACAAGCATTACAGTACATCGATCCAGTACAAGCTACGACATGTACACGGATTACAACTCACACCGAATCCATGAAAGTATAAATACAAGTACAATACACCCGTCGAAGCGGGATACCCAAATTGAGGCGAGAACACTCGCCTAAATACAAACACGATGAAAATGTTGGGAACTCTGGAAAGCTACGCGCGTGAACTCCATAGCGGGGAAACACCAGAGCGGGAAGCGAACGGGGCTTGGCCCCTGGTGGCCGCCAGCCCTAGGGAGGTGCGCCGGCCTTCTAGGGTGGCCAAGGAGGTGGCCGGCCCTAGAGGAAGGAGGAAAAGTGGAGGAAAGGGTGAGGGAATTGTTTGTTGTAATATTTGGTGGAGATGGTGGAGTTGATTTTGATAGAGAGGAAAAAGAGAAAGTGATGAAGATGATGATGAGAGATGTTGTAGGTTGAAGTAGAGGTGATGGGGGTGATGTCGTGGTGGTGAGAATGAAGATGGTGGTGATGGAAAGAGAAGAATAGGAGGTGGTGATGAAGGAGTTGTAGTGGTGGTGGAGTTGATATTGTTGAAGGTGGTGGAGTTATCGCCGGAATAGTCGCCAGAATGGTCGCCGAGACATCGCCGGAGTAGAGCGGGCCGGCCTAGAGCTTGAGGTGGTGGCCGGCCTTGGTGAAGAAGGAGTGGAGGTGGTTTGGCGGAATGATTTGTGGGTGGTGGTTGTTTTGGAGAAGATAAAGGAGATGATGGGTTTGGTGGAGTTTGGAGTGGAATAAATGGAGATTGAGAAGGAAGAAGATGATGGTAGGGACATGTAAAAGTTATGGTTGTGGTGGAGATGAAGAAGTTGGTGGTTATGGAGTTTTGATGGAGAAATGAAAAGGAAAGGAGAAGGAAAGGGGGTTGTATTTGGAGTTGGAGTTAAAGGATAAGGAGAAGGATTAGGGTTAGGTTTTTTTTGTAAAATGGAGATAGGGTGAGGTAGCTTGGCCAGCCATGGGTGATGGGGAGGGTGTTGAGTCGGTTGGGATACTTTGGAGGAGATATTTTAGTAGAAGGTGTAGAATGTAATAGAAGAATAGAAAAGGTTTTGAAATATGGTGGAAAGAAAAAAGAAGGAAGAAAAAAGGGAAAAGAAAGGGAAAGAAAAAAGCAAGAAAAGTAATTGAAAGAAAATGGGAAAATAATTGGAATGGTAAAATCTCTGGGTTGGTCGCGGATGCAGAAACTTTCGAAAAATACCGGATTGCTTGAAATCAAGTATCTCAGAACGATTCTCAAAAATTCTCAAAATCAAGAATAATATATTAAGTATCATGGTGGAATCAGATTCAAGAAATTCACTCTCATTTTTAAATTAAAAATTCTGAAATCATCCGCCGATGCGGCCGGCACCTAATCCGGCGGATTTTGATAAATTCAAAAAATCCCAAAAAAATGCATTAAGATAGTAATATTATTCTAAAAAAATGTGAAAGTGATTTTTAAAAATTTGACTCCATTTTTAATTTAAAATTCTGAGAATCAATCAGCGGTACCGATTAACACCAATTTTGAAGATTTTATTAAAATAATTTAGAAAAATTTAGAAAATCATGAAAATTCTAAAATATTGAAAAACAGTTTTGAAACTAAAATTGGTCAAAACTGACTAGCAGAAAGGTCAAATCGATTAGTATACTAGGATCAAGTCCATGGCTCAGATTAAGGCTGACTCCGATTCCACGAATCCAGATCCAAAGCAAAACAATTACATAATTATTATAAAATAAATAAATATGGAACCAAATGAAAAAATACGATCGAAAAATCAAATACGTACCTAAGTATATATTCTGAGAGCGGGGTGTTACAACTTCTTTAAATTTCTAACAGGATTAGATCTGACATCTCTTATGTAGTAGGTAGATTGAGTAGATACACTAGTAACCCTAGTAGAGAACACTAGACTACAATATAGAGAATATTCAGATATCTTAGAGATATTATTGGCTATTATTTGACTTACATTGGATATCTTGATATGATAGAAGGGTACAGTGATGCCAACTGGGTCACTGACTCTTATAGTGTTAAGTCTACTATTAGATATGTATTTATGTTCGATGGTGCTACTATGTCCTGAAAACCCTATAATGATTGCTATGAGCACTATAGAGTCTGAGCTCATTGCTCTGAACACTACTTGCTTGGAAGCTAAATGGCTAAAGAATCTTCTGTCTGAATTCTATATCGTGCATATACCCATTCTTTCATTTCAGTTCATACTGAATCGAGATTCACCATTGAGATTCTAAAAGCTAGAGACTGCTAATAAGAAGATGAACAGACATATTCAAATCAGACTCAAGTCTGTACAGTGCCTATTCGGCCAAGTTATGATTCTGGACTTTATAAAATCCGAGAAGAATCTTACTAACCCGTTGACTAAGGGTTTTTCTAGAAGTGTGGTCCTAAAATCATCGAGGGAGATGGGGTTAAGCCAATAGTAGAGTACACCGACAGCGGGAAAGCAACCTACATGATCGGGAGCTGGTTCCATGAAAGAGGTTCAATGTGGTAGCAACAAGCTGGACTGGTGATATTCGTGTGGAGTATCGACCCGGATATATTTATATTATATATGTAGCATTGTAGCTATTGGTCCTTCTCTATGGTGACGATGCACTTATAATACAGCTTGGTAAGGCTGAGTTAAACTCTTTATAAGTCCAGCGCATGAAGTGTGGAGGGTATAAGCTCCAACTCTAATACACTTGGAGGACATACCTACGTGAAAGGAACCGTGATAGCCGCGGTTGAAGGGCAGGGATGACCCCTAGAAACTTCTCATGAGTCGGTTATTGTGAGCATGGCCTTTAATGCTCAATCCGCTCGTTCAATAGATAGAGACTTATTGTGTGTATTTCTTCAATATCTGATTAAAGAGACCTAGTTCAAAGCGTAGTCCATTATGTTTCTTAGGTGGCGATGAAATTCACTAAGAGTAGATTTATAACCGCAAGTTATCGACCCCGAATCCACATTATGATGTTGCCAGAAATTTTCTCTTGTTTATGGTTATGATTTGTTTATATCATATTGATTTCTTTTGTCTTTCCTGAAACTCAAGTGTTTTTTTTTTTTGGGTGGGGGGTGGGGGGAGGGATTGTTAGATGTGTATTTGGTTTTAGAGGAAAAACTTTAGTTTCACTCTTTTGCCTTTGATATTTAGTCTCACATTAGATAGGCAAAAGAAGTTTGAGTGGTACATACGCGCGCACACATGATGAACCGGGCAGGGCCAGGTTCGGGTCTGGTGGCGCACGACATGCAGAGACGGATGCAGCTCGTTCAAGGGGTTCTTGGACCTGCCACATTTTGAAAATTATTTTTTGTCTTTCAGAGCTTCTAGGCAGAGTAACCCGAGTTTAGACTCGAAATTATTCCCGAGTACCTAAAGACTCGGAATGACTCCGAGCACTTAGACTCAGAGTGGGCGCTGAGCACTCAGAATCATTCCTTAGTACTTGACCAAAAGTTACCTCGGAGTGGACCCCGAGCAGTTGGATTCCCGAGCACTTGGACTCGGAATATTCTCGAGCTCCGTCTCACTCTCCCGAAGTGTTTCATATTTTGAACGTAACGTATCTTGACCCGGTAGAAGCGGATCTGCGAACGCGTGGAGTTGTTGCATATTAATTGCAACTAACTTGAACATGCGCTTGATTTGTGCGGAACTGTTAGTAACAGGCAGAGCTATGTACTTATAAATAGAGCCTCTCTTTGTTTATTCTCTGACACAGAAATCTGATATTTACAGCTATATTTCTTCTTTCTCTCAATGTCATATTTTTTTTGAGTTTTATTCAATTTATGAGCAACAATTCTCTATATGAGTAAGAGACTCTACCTACTCTCTTAGGCCGAGTGCTGGTAATTCTGGAGAATCTTTTTACCGCTACTGTGCAAAATCGAACTAACATCTAGGTAAGGAGACGAGCTTTTGATCCTTTAAGACAGCGACTACGCGGCTCATACTCCAAATCAGATTTTATATTATTTTTATTTTGTTTAATACTTTAGTAGGATACTAACAATTTAATTTTAATTTATTTTGACATACATGACTTAAAAAAATAGCACAATATAACCAACACTTACGAAACAGGGTTGAACCCATCTCGTTACGATTTTAGCCGTCTCTAATTCACAAGCCTCTCTCTATATATATATCAGCAAATCACTGTATAATAAATTATATAAATTACACTACACATATGATCAAAAAGAATACCCAACATACCCCACATGCCTGCTTTAATTGTCCTTATCTTCGCTCATTTATAAAACTCCCAACTCCGCCTTCTCTCTCTCAAAAAGAAAAAGTCAAGAAAAGAGGGAAAAAGAAAAAGAAAAGAAAACTCCCTTTATTGCCACCACCTCCAACCTGTCATCCAACCATCTACAGCTGTGAAGAAGAAGAAGGAGAAGAAGAATCAGTTGCTAACTTGGCACTTGTTCTTCAATGAGACTGGTTTGTTGAGCTTGGTTTGATCCATGTTCCTGAGCACTGCACATCAACATAGAACTTGGGCTTCACCAGTTGCCCCAAAACATAAGCTCTGGCTCTCACAGTGAAGCTCAGATCAGATTCAGGGAACAGGAGGAACTGTGGAGTTTGTCTTCCCTTGCACGCTGGTCAAGCTCGCTCCTCCTCCGTACAATGGCACTCTGTTCCCCGTCACCACTATGTTCAGGTTCCTCTGGCTCTTTCTCGACTGGTAGAACTCCTTGATCTGCAATGCAACCAACAAACTCAAATGAGCAAACCCATCAAGAACAACACCATCAATCAATGAGATGGGGAAGCTCAATCTGTCTGATTACATTTCCAGTGGCTAATGCGAGTTGATAGTAGGTGAGATCGATGGGGGTGGAGGCCACATGAACTCCGAAGAAGGACCCAGTGTTCCTGAAACTGAGCTTGAGAGTGGAGTTGAGCGTCGCCATCTCGGTGGGCACCAGAGACGCATCAGTCCCCGCTTGTATGTTGAAGTTCTCAAACGTAATGCTCTGCAAGTGGAAAATGAATAAAAAAGGAGCCTCATTTACAGATGAGTGTGCTAAATCAACAAGTGGGTCGATCTGGATTTTCGTCAAACACCCTACCTTCATGACAATCTTGGGCTTCTGCGATCTGCTGGCGCCCCACAGGATAGAGAGAAGAAGGTGAAGAGGGCGATGAAGGCGAGGACGAAGATGGGGAAGTAGCAGCGGCGGGGGATCCCTTTGGATTCCTCCTCGTCCTCGAGCAGGCCTTCCTCCTCGATGACGTCGCACTCCTTCCAGGGCTTGTCGCCGCCGCCGCCGGCCTTGCGGTGGCGGCCGGAGAGCTTGCCGATGAGCTTGTTGCGGGTGGAGCCGGAGGCGTTGGTGGGGCCGGAGAAGCGGGAGGAGGAGGACTCGCGGGAGTGGCGGCCGACGGAGGAGTGGGAGTGGGGCGGGGAGCCCATGGGGCTGAGGACGGGGGTGGAGTGGAAGGAGGCGGTGGTCTTCTCGCCATCGTGGGAGTCTCGGGAGGGGGACTGGACGTAGTAGACGGGGCGGCGGGGAGAGCGGGGCGGCGACGATGGGGCGGAGCTCGTCACCTCCGAATCCGTCTTCGCGTGATGCATGGTGATCTGAATGAAGATGATGATCTCTTTCTTCTTCTCTCTCTTCTCTCCTTGCTCTTTTGTGTTTATGCGGGCTCCTTGACTCTTTTTTGGTGGCTAGATGGGTTAATTTTCTCAAAGGGAAGGTGCCCGGTGATGTCCCGAGTTTGTTGGTTTTATATTATATGTATTTGCTGTTTGTGCATTTAAGTACTTACATAATCTTGTTTTGCATCTTAGTTTCTTATTTTTATATTTTTCGTACACTTGTGTTATGTTACTATTTTGATCAAACTGCAAAATTGGCTGTCAAGTAAAATGCATCATTAGATACTTGTAGAATCGCAAATAAAAAAGACTATACTTTATCATAGTATATATCCAGTTATTGAAAAAATATGACTTAAAACTATGCTGAGATTGAAAATTTTGAGTTGAATGAGTTGCATGGATATTAAAGAATAAGATAAGAAATAAGTGTTAAAGATTTTTTTTTATTCAATTTAGAAGTTAGAGGTTATTCTCGTCAAAGTAAAAGAAAAAAAAAAAAAACAAAATGAAGTGATTTAACACGTGCAACTGGGAAAATTAAAAAGTAAATTAATTAAGAAAAGTAATAAAATCACTTAAGAATTGGATAAGAGGTATGAGATTTGAGTCCCATTCACATAATTTCTAACTAGACACGGATGTATGTGCAAAACACCATACACAGTTGTCTCTGTTATACGCACTCCTTATTTCCCAGTTGCAACCCGTTATGTGCCATCTCCCACTCTCTATATTTAGCTGAAAAAAAGGGTGGCATTATCTAGAGCATGTGAGTTTCAGATCTGGAGCAGTTTCTAGTACATTATTTTCTGTCTTATTGCATTAGTTTAAGACTTCTTTATGCCTCTTGCGTGACACCAGCACGTGAACTCAGTCGTTGACAGTTCACGCGGCTCGCCAGCTGTCCCGCCTCCTCCACCGACGGCGACCACCGTTTTTTTTAACCCCCTAATTAAATTAATTAAGCTGCTGTTTCAATCTTTTGTCCTTGTCAGCACAAAGCCGCAAACCTAGTTCTTCGTAGAAAAGTTAATTATCACTTAATCTCAATTATGAAAACAGGGGATCTTAATGATAAGAACATTATTACTGTATGAAGTCACGGCCAGATTGCTGTAGCCCATGAGCGTATTTGACGGGCGTGAGAAGCCCAGGCCCAGCCCATATCTAAATGGGCCGAACCCTAAAGGAAAAGAAAAAGACTCCGACGACGAGGGGTGGGGTCTCGATCTTGCTCACTCTCATGGCGGAAGACGACGATCACTGCAACAAGACGAAGAAGAAGAGTCATGTCCTCAATCTCTTACGGTCAAAATCCCCTTCAGACATCATGCGCCTGCTCGTGGTCGACGTCGCCGCCCTCTGCAGGGCTCACGGCCCAGAAGCCGACGCCCTCCGCCTTGCCGTCGGCCTGCCTTCCCTGCTCTCTCACCTTTCCCCCAACCCCAGGCCCTCTCGCAGCACGCCGTCAAGGCCCACGCTCGGCCCAACGACCAACTGATCTCATCCTCCCTCATGCCCAAACGAGATCGAGTGGATTCTCTGCTTGCTGACAATTGGGACCCGATCGAGGCCGACCCGGAAAGATCCATCCAAGCTTCTAGAAGGAATAGCGGGAGCTGCTGCTCAAAGCTCGGCGCTTTGTTTCCGATCGTTGACACCTTCGAAGCTTAGGGTGATTCTTAAACTCTTGGAGGGGTTAATCGCAGAATGCTGCAGTGGAAATCGAATGTACTAGCTCTGGTTCTTGTAATGGGAGCGAAGAGATTGAGGTGGAGAGGATCCTTGTTAGTGGTGACGGGTCGAAGCTCGTTCTGAGTGCCAAGCAGTTCTTCAGACAGAGTTGTGTGCCCGATGTCGAGGCTTTGGTATGTATGTATGATGATGATGATGAAAAGGGTTTCTTCAATTGGAGCAAGTTGAGACGGGAGAAGAGGAATTGAGGGAAAGAGATATTTGAGAAAATTCAGGAGGAGTTGGAGCGATTGGAGACAATGTGCGTCAAGAAGCATAGCTGCCTGAGATACGGGAGCACGGTGGTGACTTTAGAGAAGGTTTTTCTTGATTTAGTGATCGAGACGGGGCAGGGTCAGGAGTCTGTGACGAGGAAGATAAGAGGGGATCTCGCAAAGAGGAGCGGGGAGAATAATGACAGTTCTTCGCCATGTTGCTGCCAGTGTGCACAAGGAGGCGGAGTCGTTGAAGGCATCCAGAATTCGGAATTTGGTGAAGTTAGTGAAGCAAGAGGACAATGGCACGGGTGAAGCGTTTCGGAATCAGCTGTGGGATTCAGACTTTGAGGTATATATGCATTCTATGTTTGAGGAAATATGTAGCTTTAGGTTGTGCATTTTCGTGAATTGTTGAGTATCATCTTGTTTGCAGGAGGGCAAGTGCGATGCAAGGTTGTTGCGGAAAAGCATTGACATTAGGCAACTGGAAGGCGAGCTTGAACGTGCCTCTGCCTTGGATTATATCGCAATTGTGGTGCCTCTCGTAAAGTTTTCTTTTCATCCGGGTTTGTGTTAATGCTGGTCAATTGTTCAGATATCAATTTTCCTCCAAAAAAATTGTTCAGACACCAATGCCGCATCTATGCTTGTTGACAGGTTTTGTTTATACTTGTTTACTGGCAGCAGCGCCTTGAGGATGAACCAGAACCTGCTGAGGTTCTGCAAAGAATACTGATAATAGAGGTAGTCATCTAAACACAAGAGAACAAGAGTAGAGATGCCAATTTTAAGAGCTGAAAGGTTGTCATCATTCTTGAATCTTGTTCAGTTTCTGATACTGCTTTTGCTATTATCAATTCTGTATATTCGTTTACCTTCTTACTCATAATTCTTTCAAACCATCACTAATTTTGTGCACAGCTTTGACCAATCTTTTGCACCATCAGCATCTCTTCATACGTTAGGTTGTTTTTCAAGTTACTCTGACAAGCACTTTTATAAAGATGTATTCTTCAACTAATTTTATATGCCGTGTGTCTCATCTTTGCCTTAGGAACTATTTTTACCCATCAAACCTTAAACATTGAATTGTAAGTTGACATTTGCCATCTTAATTTTGAGTATGGATATCTATATATTTAGAATATAAGCAAGAGAAATCAATATATATAATGCATTTTAAGATGCCCAATATTATGGGATAAAATTGGTCACTGACCAATGTTACTTGGACACTTCAAATTCCTTGATTGCTTGAACTTCACAGGAAGTTCAAGCAATCAAGGAACAAGGATAGTTCCATTCATGGTACACTGGTGCTCTTATGTCAAGAATGTCAAGATCACACTATGTTTCAAAACATAGTTCCAAGTGTCAGTTGGAACTGATATCCATTTCATCTCATTCTTTTAGTCGACGGGTAAATTTGTGCCAAAATTAACCAATTTTATGGTTTGATTTCTAGGGAATAGTAATGTGATAAAGAGTGATGTTGAAAGAATAGAAAGAGAGAATAAGAAATGACAGAAAAATGCCTAAGTTGTGAATAGGTATATCTTGAGGTGAAATTTGCACCCTCTAACGCAATCAGCAAATGAGTCTTCAAGAGATACAAGTTTAGAAGTTTATGTATGTTGAAAGTCAATTTGCAGTTTGGTCTTTAAATAGAAAACTGCATCAACTTAGATAAAATTAAGAAGTGGATGGCAATAGAGAGGAGAAGTTCAAAAAGTGCATTTTGATAATTTGAACAGAACAAATGCATATGTTCTTACTTTCCCTTTTTTCTTTTTTCTGTCTGCGTGTGTGTGAAACTAGATAGACACCTTTACAAGGTATCAACAAAAATATTTTTGCAGAACCCGTTCGTAGTTTCAGTATTGAATAGACATCATTTAAAGCAGTCTCTATAACACACTTACTCTAAAAGCAAAGATCTTTCCTTATTTGAACAACTCAAATCGCAATAGATTTTCTCTAACTTGATTGCTGTGGACATCTGAATGCAGACTTTTGTGCTCAACACCTTGACTTGCTTTTGGAATTTTACTTTCTTTACACCATAGATTATGTTCACAAATGTACCCAAATATCATTTCATTTCGAAGTTTTTGGTACAGATGGTTGGTTATTGATGGGTACAACTGTTAAAACACCATTCATGTGATGCAACATTGTCAAATTTCCATACTTATTTTAAAGAATTTGAAATGGTTGGCTACTTAAAAAGGGAGTTACATGCTTTCCCGATTAGGCAAGCACAAGTATTTGATTTAAGTTCTGAATAGCTTCTTATTCTTTCCTAATTTTTACCGAGTTGATACTAATTAGGCGGCCTTGTATGTCAATGCTGTAGTTCTTCCCATCTCGGTACAACTTTTAGCAGTCATCCTGAGATTGATGATTTTCTTGTTAGGGTTGTACGTGCATTCAAATTGAACAAATGCTCGGACTTTTAATATTTCTATCTTCCATTCAAAATGAACACATACTATGTTCCTTTCCTTTATCTTTATCAATGCTATAGGTGCTTGGCTGATCTGTTTAATTGTGAAGATATATCAGAGTTGATATACATGAGATTACAAATGATTTAGGGTTTCTAATTTGGTTTGTGCTTGGCAGTTCATTTTGTTTCAACTAAGTGTTGGCCCAATGGCCTTCCACTCTAGTTTTGATGATGATCAACACTCATGTAGTTATGTTTACTAATATTCTTGTGTTTCTAAGTTTCAGATCATTAAGAGGATATTAGGTTGGTGATTAGCTTCAACAAGATGATTAGAAGCTATTCATGATGATTCCGGTGCCAAAGCTTAAAGATCATACCTTTGCACTTGGAGAATCACGGAGTTTGGACCGAGTCTACTTGAAGATGGAGTTCCTCAAGAGAAGACTTAGGTATCCTAGTTTAGATTGTGAGTTTTAGATCCATTTGTAAAGCTTAGTATAGTTGATATGCTCAAGTGCACAAACACACACGTTTTATGTTTTGATATTTGGTTTTTATGAATAGTTGATCAAAACAAGTTTACATATGGTATATGTATAGTAGATGTTTTCTATTTATACATACATGCTTTAACTTGGTAAACAAACTTATTTTGATATCCCTATTCATGTTTTGGAAAAATCAAGTTTGACAAAATACAGGTTTTGTTTTTGATAAAATTTGCAAGACTCTAAAATGAATTGATATGTTGATATATTGTCTTGAAATTTTTATCACATGTTTATGTTTTAACATAAAATGATAAAAATAAGTTTTAGAAAAACATATTTTTAGAAAAACAGTTTTTATTGTGATTAAAACTATTTAGTGGATTTACTGTGAATTTATGGGATTTTTATTGAGTGAAAAGACCTATTTTCAAATCCCGTATCTGTGCAGTTCTGCACTGTGCCTGCCAGGCCAGTTCGGTCGACCGGACCGGTCGACCGCACCAAGTGGCCGGTCGACCGGGTCGGTCGACCGATGTGCACAGACGTGCACGCTGGCTACACATTGTAGTCGGTCGACCGGACCGGTCGACCGAGTTGAGAGTTCAACTCTCAGGATGTTTCGGTCGACCGGGCCGGTCGACTGCTAGTGCCCAACGGTCACTTTTCTGACCGTTGGCGGTCGACCGGGCCGGTCGACCGACGCCTGTCAGAGCTGCCAGCTCAGCTCTAACGGCTAGTTTTCTGTTTGGCCTATATAAACTCCATCTCTTTGGGGATTTTGGCCAAGTTTTTTAAGGAGAAAATTTCTGGTTTCTAGAGGTTTTAAAACAAGTTTCAAAAGTGTTTGGGGCTTTAATTCTTCAATCTTTATTATTTTAGGTTTTTGGAAAATCAAAGAAAAGAATATTTGGGAGATTTGTCTTGGTTTTCATTCTATATCTTTTGGAAGGATTTTCCCAAGTGATTTTCTTTATTGCTAGTTTTCCAAACACCTAGTTTTCCACACTTGAGCTATCTACTATCCTAAACTATTAGGATCTTTGTTTTGTGGAAAAAGAAAGAAAAAGAGAGTTTGTGGTTTTTTGAACCACTTGTTGTAAACCCTCCTTTATTTGTTATATCCCTCTTCGGTAGAGGTGATCGGAGTGGTATTGGTTTGCTCCCTCTTCGGTAGAGGTGGAGTTTGGTTGTGAGCCTCTTCGGTAGAGGTGTGTGGATTGGTTGTTGTTGGTTGTTGGCCTCGGTGGAGGTTGTTGTATTGAGAGAGGAGTTAGGTACTCCTTGTGTTGTAAGAAATCCTCTTTGGTAGAGGTTCCCTCGGTGGGAGTTGAGATAGTGGAAATCCTACACGGTGGTGTAGGCGGGGATGTAGAGCAAGGTGCTCGAACCTCGAAACAAATCTTGGTGTTTGCGATTGCTCCCATTGTCTCTCTAACTCTCTCTCTTATAATTGTGCAAAGCATCATACTCATCATCATATCATACTTGCTTGTGTTGAGCATTGATTCATTCATATCATATATTGCTTGTGTTGTGCCTTGCATTTCTTATTGTCATATCTATTATATGCTTGGCTTGATTGTGTGTATTTCATATTGCTTAGATTACTTGTGTGTGTGTGCCTAACTCGTACTCATCCAACAAGAGCTTCACATAGCGCCTCAACCCATTTCAAGGGGAATCAAGGGGAGTTAGTCCAGAGCCTCGAAAGGGGAATTCGGCTACACTTGTTGTATTGTATTAGTTTGTGCATTATTTGCATTAGCTTCCGCATTTAGCGCACTTAGTTTGCATTTAGTTTATTAGATTAGCACTTACACCTATTCACCCCCCCCTCTAGGTGTTTTTCAATTGGTATCAGAGCTAGTGCTCCTGATACTTAGGCTTAACATCCTAGGAGTGATCCATTTGCTTGCTAATCTCATTTGCATTTGTTTGTTTGCACATTCATATATAGTTTACCATGGACTTCATGACCCCTCCTAGCTTTGACCCTTCCAACATTGATGTTTGGAAGTATAGGATGTCCATGTACCTAAAGACCCTAGGTTTGCATGTCTTCCTTGCCGCCACCAAGAGATGTTATCTTGGTGATTGCAATCATATAGGGGCCAATGCACAAGCCCTAGAGGCCATTAGAAGCACATTACCTAAAGATTATCTTATGTGTGTTTCTAACTTTGATTCCGCTTTTGTAGTGTGGAACAAATTGACAACAACCACCACCTCCGAGCTTCAAGCACAAATCCGACAAGAAGAGGAGACTAGTGGAGAGTCCGAATCATAATGCTACATGGTCCAAGGGAATGACTCCCTTGAGGTACATTCGGAATCTCAACTAGATAGTAATGATTGTGCTAGTTCTTCAAATGATTATGTTGATCCCCATGCCTTAAATGAAGAACTATCTATTGTGTGTGAAAAGTTAATAGAAAAATATAATTTGTTGAAAAAGAAAAGTCTAGATATTGAAAAAGAAAATAAATGTTTGCATTCTAGACTTGATTGTGTTTTGCAAGAGAAAGTTGAGGCCTATAATGAAAGGGATTCATTGAGATCTCAATTAGAACTTGCACTTAAGGAAAATAAAGTTTTAAAATCTAAAAATGATTGTGAAACTCTTTTGAAGAAAAATGAAAATATGTCTTCTAAAGTTGATTTTGTTTTAAAAGAGAATGTTGCTTTGAAAAACAAAATCATTTCTATTTCAAATGAGTTGAATGTTTGTTTAGATAAGAATATTGTTTTGCAAAATAAATTTGATGCACATGTTTGCCATGCTAGTGTAGCTTCTTCATCTAGTCTACCTAATGCATGTACCTCTTCTTCTAAAGTTATTGATGATATTTGTATGTTAAAGAAGAGAGTAGATTGTTTGGGCTCCACTATGAGCCAATGTGCCATGAACCACTCACGGTTGGAAACCTTGGTTCGAAAGAAACAAGTTCCATCTTTTATGCATGCACACCCATCACGGCATACACATGCTTCACACGGACACCATCAACACAAGTATGCTTATGTGTACACATGTACACATTGTGGCCGAAAAGGCCATCTTGCTAAATTTTGCTATGATCGTTTACATGTTGAAAATTTAGCCAAGAAGTTTGTTTGGGTTAGAGAAGGGACTAACCCCCATGGACCCAACAAGATGTGGGTACCAAAGACCACCCCTCCTATTGTTTTTGATGTAGGTGTGGGCTCTCACATGACGTGAGAGTGATGACACCTTGGAGTGGATGCGTTCCGGACTTAAAGGAAATCATATGGATGCATCACTTTCAAGGGAAGATTTGGTGGAGATGACCACCATGTTTTGGAGACAAGGAAAGTTGCTTCTTCGGTTTTTGGTAACAATCCTTTACTCCCATTTATTGTTTACATGCTTTTCATGTTCATAGTTTATAGCATATTTTTATTGTCATTGGATTAGTATGTTCATTCCATGTTTATTAGATCCTTGACATACATGTATAGTATTTGAGACACACATGCTTATATGATTCCATACTTAGTGTTCTCACTTATGTTTAAGCTATAATGTACATCATGAATCTAATACATGTGAATTTACATAGTAATCATGTTTTAGTTTTATCATGATGATTTTTATATTGTGTTTTGATGCTTCATGTCTTGAATATTTGTTTAAGTGTTAGTTTTCATTAAGACTAGGTATATACTTGTGCATATAGTGGGCCACAAATAAATCTATATATGTTGAGCTTGAATGCTTATTTGAACCCATTAGATGTGCTAGTATAGTCTAGTTTTGATGATTCATACATCTTATACTTGTATTCTCATTTTTGGATTTGTTTTATGATTGTGGTTTCACTTCATGTATATGTTTGTATTGCCAAACTTTAAGATATACATGTATACCCCTTGAGTCATTTGCCTTTCATGCAAATCTATATTATGGACTCAAAGTGTGTTTAAGGGATATGTATGTATACTTCTTGTGTTGACAAATCATACATATACCTTGAAATGAAAATTGCTTTGATGAAAATTTAGCCTTACATGTTTTCATGTTTATGTGTCAATATTTAACTTCATGTATATGTCCATCTTATCCAAACTATTGACTATACATGAGTATCCTTTTTGAGCCACGTGCCTTAATGCATATATCTTGTGGACTCTTTATGTTTTGGATATGTATGTATACGTTAGTTTGTATTAGACATACATATGCCTTGAAGATTAGATAGTTTTGATGATTTCGTGTTTTAAAGAAAATTGAGCTTAATGAAATATTTTTCATGATTATGATCTTCACATATTATTTGTACACTTACATCTATTGCTTGCTCATGTTTTGTTTTCATGAGTCTTATTTATGCCTAATTGAACTTGAGTGTTTGATATGATGTGAATTTCATGTTTATGAAAAACAATTGTGTTTATTCCTTACTTGAAGGATTTCGTGCTAGTTAACAAGTTTTCCACTTAACTAGTTGCGGTGTTCTTCATTTTGGTAGTGATTTTCAAACAAAACTACATTTTCAAATCTATCTTTGAAAACCCCTACCTTCCAAGGGCGGTAGGATGGGAGATCATGTTCATGTATGCCCTATATTGAAAATCTTTAAAACTTGAATTATGATTGGGTGGTAGATAATATGATGTATACACTTGAACTTATTGTTATGTCAATTGGTATCATTGAACTCTTTCAATTGGTATCACTTTGATCTTCTTGTATACTCATATATGTTTTGTATGTATGCATGCTTTAAATTCCAAGTATATCAATTTCTATTGGTATCTATTCTTCATACATATATATGTTTGTGTTTATGCTAGTGCTTGAGTTTCGATTTTGTTTAAATTGATTACTTTTAAATTGTTATCAAGACTATGCATGACTTTAGTTTGTATTTCATAAAGGGGGAGAAAATTTGATTTTGTATTTCAATTGGTATTTGTACTCCCACTCTTTATGATTAAAAGTTGTTATTTTAAACATATGATGATTTTGTATTTGATCTTCTTGTTTATATGTTTTTAAAATGAAATATATTCTTACAATTGGTATCAAAATTTGTGTTTAGACATTCAAAATTTGTTATGTTGTTTTACATTTGGTAATTTGTTATGTTTAATTACAATTGGTATTTTCAAAATTTTGTTTAAAGAAAATATTCAAAGTTTTGATTTGTATTTCCTATATGCAAGGAGAGCTTAACATCTCTCTTACATATAGATTCATGTTGAGTATATTATAAATTGAGGAGCTTGACAACTCTTCTTTATATGATATACGTGTGTAGGGGGAGCTTCACATCTCCTCTTATGCATTACATAATATGTGTTATGTGAATTGGGGCTTGTCATCCCTTCTTCATGTAATGCATATGTGTAGGGAAGCTAACTCAGCGTCTTCCTCTTCATGAATGTATATAGCATATAACATATATTGATTCTTTTTTATTGGTATCAAGATGCTTCATTGACATATTTTTAATTGATATCATGTTTGTAGTCACCCCTTATTGATTTTGTTTTTTTGTTTTAGACAAAAAGGGGAGAACATTGTTTGCATTGTTTTGATTGACAAAAGGGGGAGAAAGATTTTTATCCCTCATTTTATCTATGGTTTTGATTGTTTACCCCTTTGTTGATGATTGACAAAAAGGGGGAGAAGTATTTGTGTTTTATATGCATGCGTATGTTTATGCATATATTATGTTTTAATCTCAAGAATATTAAGTTTAATTGATTTATAGAGTTTGCTTTGTAATTGGTATCTAGAGCTTATTTTGTTTTGAATATTCCATTTGATATCTAGAACCATTTATTGTTTATGCATACGTATGTTTCATGTTTAATATTCATTGCATATATTTATTGTTTATCCCTATGCATGAGTTAAGGGGGAGCTTCCTTGAAGCTTATCTTTAATCCATGCATATATAACTCCATGAGTTTTGTCATCATCAAAAAGGGGGAGATTGTTGGCCCAATGGCCTTCCACTCTAGTTTTGATGATGATCAACACTCATGTAGTTATGTTTACTAATATTCTTGTGTTTCTAAGTTTCAGATCATTAACAGGATATTAGGTTGGTGATTAGCTTCAACAAGATGATTAGAAGCTATTCATGATGATTCCGGTGCCAAAGCTTAAAGATCATACCTTTGCACTTGGAGAATCACGGAGTTTGGACCGAGTCTACTTGAAGATGGAGTTCCTCAAGAGAAGACTTAGGTATCCTAGTTTAGATTGTGAGTTTTAGATCCATTTGTAAAGCTTAGTATAGTTGATATGCTCAAGTGCACAAACACACACGTTTTATGTTTTGATATTTGGTTTTTATGAATAGTTGATCAAAACAAGTTTACATATGGTATATGTATAGTAGATGTTTTCTATTTATACATACATGCTTTAACTTGGTAAACAAACTTATTTTGATATCCCTATTCATGTTTTGGAAAAATCAAGTTTGACAAAATACAGGTTTTGTTTTTGATAAATTTGCAAGACTCTAAAATGAATTGATATGTTGATATATGTCTTGAAATTTTTATCACATGTTTATGTTTTAACATAAAATGATAAAAATAAGTTTTAGAAAAACATATTTTTAGAAAAACAGTTTTTATTGTGATTAAAACTATTTAGTGGATTTACTGTGAATTTATGGGATTTTTATTGAGTGAAAAGACCTATTTTCAAATCCCGTATCTGTGCAGTTCTGCACTGTGCCTGCCAGGCCAGTTCGGTCGACCGGACCGGTCGACCGCACCAAGTGGCCGGTCGACCGGGTCGGTCGACCGATGTGCACAGACGTGCACGCTGGCTACACATTGTAGTCGGTCGACCGGACCGGTCGACCGAGTTGAGAGTTCAACTCTCAGGATGTTTCGGTCGACCGGGCCGGTCGACCGCTAGTGCCCAACGGTCACTTTTCTGACCGTTGGCGGTCGACCGGGCCGGTCGACCGACGCCTGTCAGAGCTGCCAGCTCAGCTCTAACGGCTAGTTTTTCTGTTTGGCCTATATAAACTCCATCTCTTTGGGGATTTTGGCCAAGTTTTTTAAGGAGAAAAATTTCTGGTTTCTAGAGGTTTTAAAACAAGTTTTCAAAAGTGTTTGGGGCTTTAATTCTTCAATCTTTATTGTTTTAGGTTTTTGGAAAAATCAAAGAAAAGAATATTTTGGGAGATTTGTCTTGGTTTTCATTCTATATCTTTTGGAAGGATTTTCCCAAGTGATTTTCTTTGTTGCTAGTTTTCCAAACACCTAGTTTTCCACACTTGAGCTATCTACTATCCTAAACTATTAGGATCTTTATTTTGTGGAAAAAGAAAGAAAAAGAGAGTTTGTGGTTTTTTGAACCACTTGTTGTAAACCCTCCTTTATTTGTTGTATCCCTCTTCGGTAGAGGTGATCGGAGTGGTATTGGTTTGCTCCCTCTCGGTAGAGGTGGAGTTTGGTTGTGAGCCTCTTCGGTAGAGGTGTGTGGATTGGTTGTTGTTGGTTGTTGGCCTCGGTGGAGGTTGTTGTATTGAGAGAGGAGTTAGGTACTCCTTGTGTTGTAAGAAATCCTCTTTGGTAGAGGTTCCCTCGGTGGGAGTTGAGATAGTGGAAATCCTACACGGTGGTGTAGGCGGGGATGTAGAGTAAGGTGCTCGAACCTCGAAACAAATCTTGGTGTTTGCGATTGCTCCTATTGTCTCTCTAACTCTTTCTCTTATAATTGTGCAAAACATCATACTCATCATCATATCATACTTGCTTGTGTTGAGCATTGATTCATTCATATCATATATTGCTTGTGTTGTGCCTTGCATTTCTTATTGTCATATCTATTATATGCTTGGCTTGATTGTGTGTATTTCATATTGCTTGGATTACTTGTGTGTGTGTGCCTAACTCGTACTCATCCAACAAGAGCTTCACATAGCGCCTCAACCCATTTCAAGGGGAATCAAGGGGAGTTAGTCCAGAGCCTCGAAAGGAGAATTCGGCTACACTTGTTGTATTGTATTAGTTTGTGCATTATTTGCATTAGCTTCCGCATTTAGCGCACTTAGTTTGCATTTAGTTTATTAGATTAGCACTTACACCTATTCACCCCCCCCCCCCCCCTATAGGTTTTTTCACTAAGTAGCTTATTAATGCTTATATTTATGTTCTTTTGTTCATTTTGAAGGTGATTAATCATTGATGGGATGAACTGAGGGAAGATGCATCTTATATGATGGTGTGGGAGCTAATATCAGATCCTGAATGTAACAAGCATGCACAAGACAAAGCATTGAAGGAGGGTTGTCCTTGGGACTGGGCAGAGTTAGGAAAGTTCATAATTTTGATATTTTCAGTTTACAGTGTTATTATGCATCCTTCGATGGCTCACAACATGTAATATTTTTTTTTATATTGTGACTCTTGTTTACTTCATTTTATGGCAGAGGTTTCTTTTTTTAAAAGGGAGATATTGAAACAAAAAAAAACATTCTCATGATAATTTTGATGGCTATATTCTCTTTATAGGGACTCTTGTTGGTTTTCCTGCTAGATGCCCAAATCAAGAATCTCAGCAAAATCAAGTGATCATCTGTGAATACCAAAATAACAAAGATTGGGTAAGATTTCCTTTGTTGTTTGATTTTTGTGGTCTTTTTAAAGTAAAAAACTATTCAACAGCCAGGATTCAGTTGTATGTATTCTGGATTCCAAAAAATGCTTTTATCAATAGCCCTGATTAAAATGTTGTTCATGAATTTCTGTCAAAATCGAGAACAGCATCAGCAATTCCTTATGACTCAGAACAAATAACAAATCTCAAATCATGCACAAAAATGTAAAAGGTAACAAACTAGAAACAAACTACAAAAAATTGAGGAGAAGAATGAGCTCAAACAGATGAAGTGCCAGTGGGGGACTGGGGAGGAGGACTGGTCTCGAGCAGCACACTTCGACTGCAGTAGGATCTCGAGGTGCTTGAAGATGACTGCAGATACCTGGCGTCCCCGCTGAAAGGAATCGTCATCTCATCACGGTTAGACTTCCGTTTGCTCGTGCTCCCAAACCATATCCGCCTTCTTCATCTTCTATGGCCTGCAACAGTTCACTGTGCAACGGGTCCAATCTCTCGTAAAGCAACCTGAGAACCTGTTTGATCGATGGCCTCTCTGTCCCTTCCCTCTCGGTGCACCACTGTATGATCCTGACCAACACTTCGAGCTGTTCTAAGTCGAAGGAGTCTGCAATTCTCGGATCCACCAGTTCAGGTAGCTTGGAATCCGATTCCATGAATTCCTGAGACCATTCAACCAGATTTACACTGTCGCGTATCGCTCGTCTCCCGGTGATGAGCTCTAGAAGCAGCACGCCGTAGCTGTAGACATCGCTTTTCTCAGTCAGCGCCCGAGTCACCACAAATTCAGGATCTACATAACCTGTAAGCATGCTTGTTAGTGTCAGTATACCATAGCTGTTCTCCATGTTAAAATTGTTCTGATTGAAAATCCTGCAGAGGTCAAAACTGGCAGGAATTATCCGACCCATTTTTCAGTAAGTAAAATATCTGCTCATGATCACCGATTCCACCTTAAACCATAAAAGGTACAATGTCAGGCCATTACGATCTTACCTGGTGTTACCTGGATGACTCTGTTTGCTGGTTCAAAACTGATTTCCGCACCCCTTGAAGCATGTGCAAGACCGAAATCAGCAACCTAAACACAATCAAAGATCACTATCCATATCAAACTTCTAAAAGAACTAATGGCGACTTCAGCGGCTAGATCTCATGTACCTTTGCTCGGAAATCCCCATTCAAAAGAATATTGCTGGACTTGATGTCACTGTGGCAGAGAGGAGGATCACAATAGAAATGGAGGTACTCCTGCATGAAACCAATCGAAATTAAGCACCAGAGAGTTATATAGTCTGTGATGTTAAAAAAAATTATCTACCAATCATATATCGCATGATCCATTTTTCTGCTAGTAGGAAATGAGTCCCAGCCCAAGCATTTGGTGGTGAATGCTGCTAGAATGACCTCAGCTGAGTGCGAGACTATGATCACTGTTGATAAATGAGGACGGACCTGGCCCAAGACTTCACTGCTACCGCGATAAGAAGCTGCCGAGAGTTATGGTTGGTTATCTTATTCGTGCCTACTTGGTAGACTTGTGTAAAGGCTTCAATCTCCAATTTCATTGTGACATGAAAGGTCAACAAGAGACCAAAAATTGGGAGGTTCAGATCAGAAATTGCAAGGTTAGAGAAAGTTTTCAGTCTATTTTGTAAGAGGTTCAATCTCTTACAATCTCTTACAATGGATAGTAAGAGGTTCAATCTCTTACAATATCTTATAAGGTTGATTTGGAGTTTTGGACTCTCAATGACATAAGTACTACAGTCCATTTTGTGTAAATTTGAGAGTTGAAACAAGTTTATTAGCTAATTAAAAAAAAACAACAATTTATAGGGATTATGTATTCCGACTACACTTTTCTATTTCTTTACTCTCTTCTAATTTTCTGAGCCTGCCATTGGCATCCTTTCTACTTCGTGCTCAATTTGGGGAAATTACTCAAAAGATCCTTGTCTTTTGATAATAAAGCTAAAGAAGAACCAACAGATACCTTCATCTTTCGATAGGAAGAAAAATTGGTAGAAGATCTCAAAGGTATTTTTCGTTTTAAAGGAGTCAAGGTTCAGATTTCAGAGAGATCATTATAGGCCAAACCAAAATTGAATAGACTGGATTCTGGTCATATTTTATGTTCTGTTATTTGCACAGAAAGAGGATGTCACAAAGATTACCAGAGCATTAGCCACATCAATGGCAATCTGGATTCTAGTATGCCATCCCAGTGGAGCTCTCTCAGGTGCTGCATAGATTAACGATAATTATTAACAGTTGACCAAGCAAAATTAGCCCAGAATAATATCAGACATGAGTTAATAAAATTACAATGGAGATGGTCCTTTAAGCTTCCATTTTCCATATATTCATATACAAGGAACCTGAAACAATGAAGCACATGAAATTAATCTTCAGCTGTAAAAAGAATTAGAAGTAATCGACCGGAAAAATTACTACCTCTCCTGCCTCTCAAGGCAGAAGCCCCTGAGAGCAACAAGATGGCGATGGTGCAGCCTTCCAATAAGCTCCATTTCCCGATAAAACTCTTTCTCTCCCTGTTCCAAAAATCTTTTCATCCGTTTTACCGCAGCGGTAGAACTGTCATCAAATTGTGCTCTGTAGACTGTTGCAAACCCACCTCTTCCTATGGTGTTGCTAAAATGTTTGTTGCCTTCTTTATCTCCCTGTAACTGAACCTTCTGAAAACGATTAACTGACCTGCGATAAGAATTGTACAGCTAAGCTAGTTTATGAGCGACAAGAAAAACTGATGAAGGTTCCTATGCTATTCCATCTATTAATTTCCTTGTAGATTAAACATAATTCCATGAAAGGATGTATTCCTTCAAAAATGGCTATCTCCTACCATCATTAATTTCATCAAGTTCACTTCAAAGACATTTCTTCTTATGATTCTGCACGAATAATTTGGAATTTTGAGGTCTCTGGATATGAGAAGAAGGGGAGGAAAAAAAAAACAAACTAAACAAACCTTCTTGACTCTGTTGGACTTGTGGGTGAGGGAAAGCATTAGATGACGCCTCACTAGGAGTGCCTTCACTCTTGAGTTCTCTGATTTTCTTACGAATAAGTAGAATCAAGATCACCAAAAGTAGAATTGCCAATCCTATGACCAGAATGCTAATGCCTGAAATCAATTTAAACTGGTGTGCATGGTGATCTTTCTTGAGAGGTACAGCAATTAGGTGACCGCTAGGAGCTTGAGAAGACAACGGAGTTGGAGAAGCTGCAGGGCCAAGTGCCTGAGAAGGTGGTTCTGAATCATTCACTGAAGTGCAACTCTAATTAGAATGGGGGAAAACTGTTAACAACAGAAAAAAAAATATTGAAGGATTATAATAGATCATTAACTCTTTAAAAAAACGCCAGGATAGACAGATCAGTCATCTAAAAGACCTTGAAGTCGATCGAAATTATTAATTCTTAGATGCTAAAGATACATGAATATCATTTCCAGATTATAAAAAATTACTGAAGTATATTTGAAACATAGTCCACAACCAACAATTAGGGATGCATGAAGGATTAATGAATGGATTCTGAAATTCCAACACTTGATAAGATTTGTTAATAAATCATACTCAGTGATGCAAGTTTCCTGCCCAAAAGATTCCTGACAGTATATAATCATCCTTCTTCTCAGCCAATTGACTCGATTCAGTAATAAAATAGTAGGTTTCTAGAAACAGCAATAAAGCTAGAAAAGACAAGTTGGGCAGCATGCCCTTAGAGCTCATTAAGCTAATTATCTTGAACAATTCATAAATTCATTTGCATAAATATGTTATCTATCTGTATAGATATCCATTTCTTAATATTAGCATAAAAGCCAAAAGGAAGCATACTCACCATAGCAGTGAAGAAACAAACAACCATACACACAAACATGCATGTGTACAGGAATGCACGATCAAACACATATGCACAGTCAATCTGTTGAATTGCCTATTAGTTGCTACTATATAAAAATAACTATGTATCAACTGTATCTATTTTTCTTTTCTTTTCTTTTCTTTTCTCTTTTCTGAGGAAATATATATATATCACCTTTATCCATCTTGATACAAGTTATGCAGTCAAATTGCAAAGGAAGTAGACGAAGCATTTTGTAGGCTTTTGCTTTCAGAATATAACAAGAGCATTCAGTTCGGAATGGTTGAACCTGGGTGAATGATAAGCTCCTGGATGCCAAAAAAGCAACTTGCAAAGTCAATAGCTGAAATGCTGTCTCCTTGGTTTGTAAGTGCAACAAAAGCTGCATCACGGCAAGTACTTAATGTGATATTATCTTGTACTCCAATAAGATGGTGAAGATAAATAATATCAGAGTTTAAGCAACTCCTGCAACTACTTTCAGATGAAAGCGGCATCTTGCAGTTTCTGATGACACTCTGAAAATTAGGTGACTGCAGCATTTCTAAGATTGTTGTTCTCCCCTGACACTGATACGAAAAAAGGATTTTTGTTCCCAGACCACAAAACATGGTTGCATGGGCGGAATTCCATATGAATGTAAGGTTTCTGATACATAACTGTGGCACACATTAGTCAGTACTGCTGGAACCCCTAGACTGCCAGTTGTCTTGGCATAACGAGCAATGGAAACTGCAACAAGAGCATTCATATAGCGGCAACACTTCGTCCTTCCATTTTGACTTGAACAAGTCGAAGCTGCCAAGGTGAAATTGGGCCAACTCAAGTCGAGTGGACAATCTGCGTGATCACATGAAGGAAACATTAAAAAAAATTGATACTGTATTTCCAACAAAATAAATAAACAGGAGTGATATTGTTGAGACATGTATTAAGTGCGCCTGATGATAGAGTTGAAGAAATACACAAAATTGCTGAGACATGAGCAGAATTGTAGAGTAAGCACAGATGAAACAAAATACATTTTTATAAGAGTAAATATTATAAGACATACAAGCATAGCATTCAACAATTAAAATATGTAGCTGAACACTATATTAAACAAAAATATCTGCAGGTGTTAGAAAGAAAAAAGAAAAACAGAAGAGAGATGGTGTTGTATCAAATTTGGGCAACAAAATAGTAATACAATTTCAAAGAAAAACTAGTCTCACATTATTCTGTTAGTCAAATATCGGTAATCAGATATTGTACAGTCAGTGTCATAGAAATAGGATCATATATAAAGATTTACTTTCTTTATTTTGTGTTTAAAGTAGGGATTTGAGCACATTGAATCAAAAGAGCTCATACTTAATTGTAGCTTAGATTAGTAGAAAGATTTTAATTAGTAGAAATATTTGAGGCAAGTCAAATGCGCAAGCCCGGTGAATTTCTTCCCTTTATAGTAAAAATTATCTACTGTGCCATTAATATTGTATTCAATCAGCAGCATTAATAAGATTTTAAGTTTGATCAACCTGTTTCACAAGTCACTGAATAGATACATAAATAAAATATCACTGAAATTATCCTAAAATTGAGTCAATCACCAGTGCACAATGTGGTTAACTGAGAAAAGGAGATTCCTGGATGTTGAAATATAATTCAAAATTCAAATCATGTTAGTAAAAAATGTTGATCAAAATTGAGTTAAACTAGCAGTACTTGTTTACCAGAGTTTCTATTCTTTAGAAGGCGAAGTCTAATTACAATTATAGTAGGAGTTTCCATTTATTTGGATTTTTTTTTGTAATAGTGATATTAGTTGGTTATTAGAGTTTGTGTAGGAGTAGAAGATTGAAGAATTTGTATTTCTATAAATAGATCATAAGAGGTTTCAATTTCATACGAAAATGTTGAATGAGAAATTATTAGAGTTAATAAATTAAAGTTAGTATTTTTCAACCTCTCCTCTCATACTTTTTTGTTGAAGATCAACACTTTATTTGAAAAGATTGGACCTTTACTAAATTAATCACATCACAGTACCAAACTCACAAAACCCATTTCATGAGCCACCACCTTCCCTCAAAACAAGGCCCAAATCATCAAACAATGCTGAATTTTTGAAAAAACTAGAACATGCAGAGAAACCAATTTTGGGGTCACCATTTTTCAATACAAATCAAGCTCCAAACTAGTTAAGAAATCAATCATGGCAACCAAAAGAGATGACCTTGCGCTATCACCAGAAGCTTCTGATGTTGAAGAGCAGCCATGGCTGTGGCCGCCACCAAGAAGCCCAGAAGCGAAGGCAGCAGCATTGAAGAATGAGAGAGAAAAAAACCAAAGAAAGACACACACAGAGACAGAGAGAGGGGGTGTGTGTGTGTGAGAGAGAGAGAGAGAGAGAGAGAGAGAGTGAAGCCATGATTCATCATTCTCCTTTCTTTTTTAATAGAGACTCCCAAAGACTCTTCAACTGTCTCCAGCCCCTTTGCTGTGAGACGCAGCGAGAGAGCGGTTGCGTTATCGTCACCCCGCGCCGCGATTGGACGCACGTGACCCGAACCACGTGGGGAAAAAGCCTGCTAGTGTGGGCCTGCGGGAGGCCGCGGGTGAGCAGAACGGTAGACCAAAGACCGGCTCGTGCTGGTCGGCGGGGCCCACGTCTTTTTGCGAGGGAGGTGGGAATTGGGCGGAAGCAGCATCTGAGCCTTGGCGTGGGGCCCGAGATATCGTGGGTCGAAGGTGAAAGAATAAAATAAAGGGATAAAGAGTAGGCACCAAATTATCCACTTGTAATGTGCTTCGGTTCGGTGGGGAGCAAATATTAATACCCAAAAATGATAAAGGCACGCCAGCATGGCAGCATGTGATTAAGGCACTAATCGTTTTTGCCTTTTTAACTAATCGTTTTTTTTAAATTTTACCTTTTTAACTAATCGTTTTTTTTTTTATTTTAAAAATTCCTAAAACACCCCTCTCTCTCTCTCTCTCGGCTCTCTTCTCTCTCACCCAGTCGTTCGCACGCAATCGAACGCGACTTTGCCACCACCGTCGACGAACGCCGCTGTCGCCCAGCCCAGCCAAGTTACGAACATCACGTGCATCCCATCTCTAGATTTTTCTGAAAACTTTTTTTTTATTTTTACAAATTGATAAATGTGGGTGATTTGTTCATTTTGATTGGTTGCATTTCACTTTTAGGGTTATGATTTGTTATACTTGTAGCTAAAATGTAAAAAAAATCTGAGTTTATAGATGTAATTCGTCAGAAATTACACAAAAGTGGTGATGGGTTTGCTGTGAGTTTCGCGTCTGTTCGGTCGAATCCGAACGAACAGTGTAACCGTAGTCCGGTCGTCGGCAACCGAACTAGTGTTACATTGTTCGGCCGGGATCGGTCGAATAGAAGAATTTTGTTCGACTGACTCGGCCAAACATAATTCTTTTGTTCGTTCGTTTCCGACCGAACATAAAAGAAAACTTCAAATGTTTTCAGCAGAACAGTGTTTTTTTAATGTTTATATCTTATTTTTCTCTCCATCGCATGCATGGATATCGCATGCCCTTCTAGAGTCCGTTGATCCTACAACTTCGAAAAAACGCCATAGATGAGGTGAATCTTCTTCTACCATCATTCCTGAAACAGAGAACGCTCTACAAATAGAGGAGGGCGAAAGACATGAGGAGTCGAAAAAATTTTCTTACAATAAGCAAGAATATTTTTCTTATATGCCATCTGCATAAGAAATGACAAGATTTTGAAAATATTTTCTCTACGACATTCAAGCATCCTAAATCTCTATCAGTGACAATAACATATGGAATGTGCCAATCATGCATCAACGACCTCAATCTATCCTAGCACCAACTGAAGTTATCTTCCCGTTCGACTTCCAAGTAGGCAAACGCAATAGAGAAAGTCATTTCGGTGTTTGTAACCCCAATGATCTCCATCAACGGTAACCTACACATGTTGTTCTTGTATGTTCAATCTATTATCAAGACTCAGGAAAATACATGCAACAAATCAATACTAGCCAGGTGAGCCCAAAGTATATCTTTCACAATATCTATATCGGGACAATACTAATGAATCTCAATATATGTGTGTTCAGAAATGTTCTTCAGTAGTTGCTACAGTTTTGACCTTCCAACATATTCCACGACTTTAATGCATTGTACACTGTCCTCAATGTGCTCACATTGAGATTGTTTCTTTGTTCAATGTATTCGAAATATCTTTTGGCTGAACTAGAGTCTTGGACAAATTTACAACCAATTTCTCTTCTTCTAAAAGTCTATCGGTAAAGGAATGTCCTTTCAAATTTTCAGTCGGCAAATGGTTATGAATACCACACACAACCATAAGAACCCACTCAACTTCATTGGACAACTCTTTGCACTTCAGTAGGAATGGACAACCGCATTTCTTACTTCTTGTACATTTCAGTTCATGTTGCTGCACCCCCTCTTTGTCTTGAGCCTTTACTTTTCTATTTCTGAAAGATCACTCTCTATCACAACTGAGGCTACCCTTCCATTTTTTTTTCGGGTTTCAGAGACATCGGATCTCTTGACAACAAGAAAAATCCTCGTGCCTTTGCAACTTCTCGAGCCTATTTTATCAATAACTCTCGACTTTCAAAAATCTCATATGTGGTGAAGTATTCAACGTAATCAACTCTTGTAAGCTTAGTACCGACATTGTTATATTGGGAAGAAGACTGCTCCTGCAAATGGTCCATATGAAAAACACATAGTTAACTATATATAGTTTGGCCAAAAGGAACCAAACGAGATCTCTCTGTTCGGTTTGTATCCGCTGAATAGAGACTTATGTTTGGCAGAGACTAACCGAACAGTGACTAACTGTTCGACAGAGACCAACCGAACAAAAGCCACTCTTTAGCAGTCTGTTCGGTTGGTCTCAGCCCGAACAAAAAATCTCTGTTCGGCGGATACAAACCGAATAGAGTGTCTCCGTTCGGTGGAGACGAACCGAATTGATAACACATCTTTTTTCTATAATTATATGTTCGGTTGGTCTCCGTTGAACAGAAAGTCTCTGTTTGGCGGACGACCGACAAGTGGAAGACGAAACCCACTTGACGTAATTTACATTTTGAGCGATTTGAATTAGTAAAAACTAATCTTTTCTGTGTTGGCAAGCTCCAGAGTTGTTAGTTGCTTCTCCATTGACGATCACGAGGAGATGTAGGTTGATTTTAAGTGTTAGAGCGGGTTAATTTTTTAGGGTTTGAAGTTAGGGGGGTGGCTAGGTGAAGAAGGAAGATGTAGTGGGTGCCTTAATCACTTTGAGTTGGGTGCCTTCATCAGATCGGGAGTGCTTTCATCAATTTTGAATTTTTTTTGGTTGGGTATAATTATAACTTTAAGGCTATATAAGTCAATTTAAATTGGGTTTAAAAAGGTAATTCAAGATGAAGAGTTTTAAGCGGGGTGCCTTCATCAATTTATCGGGTGGAAATATCCGCTCCCATTTCGGTGTGTTAGTAGGTGTTAATGTACGGGGTTAACGGAGTCCAAAGTACAACAATTTGGGAACTAGTTTCTGGAGTCTTGGGCCTTTTGCTTCTGTTTTTACTTGTTATTCGTAATGAGAGATTATGGGCTTGGGCCGGGCTGAGTGCCCCCACCAGGTCCCAAAACAGCCCGATAAGACACGCTCTGGACTCTGCATGATGGTCCTTTTAGGGGCATCTTAGGTTCACACCACAAAAGTCTAAGAGATTTCATTTTAAATTTTCTTAAACAATATCGTCTTATTATGCTGGGAAAAAAAATAAATTGACTTGAGCCAGATTAAGAAAAATAAGTTTACACTCTCCCATTGGAATGTACTGTTGGACAATTATAATTATCAGTGTAGAGTTAGGTGAGCATAACTCCAACGTCAAAGCCACTATTTTTCACCGCAGAAAAAAAAATTTGTGACTTCTTCTATCCCTCCAAGCAGGACGATGCAATTTTTCAAGCTGAATTTTGTAGAGCACGTTAAGAAGATATATTTATAACACAACTCAGCCAAAGACCTTTCTTTGAGAAATAAAATAGAAATAATGGTAATATAATAATAAGAGCTATCTGTATCTCAACCGTCAGCTGGGAGTACATTACGACCAGGTGGTAGTCTAAAAAAATTCAGATATTCTCATCCTAATTAGCATTGCGACCATCGTAGTAATTTTTATAAAATACTATGATCATAATAGCACTTCTAACAAAAACATTATAAACATGATAGTACTACAATGAGAATATGTGACTGAAATTCAGTCACGTCGTCGTCAACTGAGAGGCGTCTGAGCTGAAGAGTGAGAAACGTTTTCTCTAATAATCTATTGCCTCAGAGTTAACGTGGCCCCTGTTGTTTGGTGGAGGAAATCGCGGCACATCAACAACTTGTGGTTGTGGCGGCGGTCCGGACTCCCAGTCCCTTACAAATGAACTGATAAACTAATCTCAGATCAACGATGACGCTGATCCGCCAGAACAGGTTGACCGTCACCCACCAACAAAGATCCTACACCACTGCCGTGCACACAACAGCAACGATCCACCCAAGCTAGCGTGTTCCTGCGGCTCACACAAAATCACTGCAGCTCATCAGACTCGTCTTATTTTATTTTATTTTAACGTTAATTGCAACAAATAATTAATAATAAATGACACTTCGCCGCCTTTTCTTCTCGACTCCCAAGCAGAACAAACCCACATAAATTCTCTCCCCTGCTTCCTCTTCATTCGTCCGGCTCTTTCTTTAGAAGAGTAATGTGAAAAAAGGTATCCAACGGCAGCAGCAGCGAGAAGGGGGAGAGAGAAAGAGAGAGAGAATCAAGAAGAAGAAGATGCAGGGTTCTGGTGCTCTGTCGCTACTGCTGCTTGTACTGCTAGCCCACTCAGATCTCTTTGATGCTGCCACGGTGATTTTTTTTTTCCCCCTAAAAACTTGATTTTTTTTTGTTATTCTATCAGGAAAAAGTACTAACTTTTTGAGATTCAACTCAACTCTCAACACGCAGTTGGGATCGACGTGCATCGCTGACCGCAACTGCGACGCGGGGCTGCATTGCGAGACCTGCGTCACCAACGGCAACCTCCGCCCCCGCTGCACCAGAACCCGCCCCATCGATCCCCAATCCAAGGTCTGATTTGTTTTCTTAATTTTGCTGGGGGCTGAATTTGCAAATTGGAAGTTGTTTTGAGAGCTGAGTGAACACTGTTGCCGGGACGTGCAGGGGACGGGGTTGCCGTTCAATCGGTACTCCTGGCTGACGACGCACAACTCGTTCGCGAGGCTGGGCTCGGGCTCGCTCACCGGCACGCTCATCCTCGCCCCCACCAACCAGCAGGATACCGTCACCGACCAGCTCAATGTAAGCATCCCTCACCGCCTCTCCTCTTCCTCTCTAGGCTGCTAGCGCTCGGTTCACGCCGAGAACGGAGGTGCTGTTACCGCTCCACTCGCGCCCATCCGTTGGCGCGAATTTTGATGCGGGTACGGGTATTCGCACGTGTCGTGCTCCTATACGCGCTAGCGCGCGGCGCTTGTCAGGTTCTAGCTTGCGCTTCGCGTGCAAGGTAGCATAACGATAGGTAGCGTACTAACGTGCACGCTAAGAGAAGGGGTTATTTCCAGATATCACGGAGCTATATTTTGGCTTTGTCCATCAATATAATTAACGTAATATGATTGGAATAAACTGAAGAAAATTTTCTGTTAATTTTTAATAAAAAATAAAGACTTGTGAGAGTTGGTGTTTGGTGAGTTGAGTCAACCAATATTTAAGTCTAATTGAGAAGAAAACAACGATTTTGTGAAACAGTCCTACATTGATATTATGTTGATGTAATGCATACATAATAATAATGTTGTCTTAGCTTTAGTTTAAAATTTCATGAGGTTGGTATTAGTTGGTTTATTAATTAATTAGCCAGTTGTTTCTATATGATAATGTGAAAAAAAAAGAGAAATAATGTGCATAGACTCTTTCAATAAGGTTGTTGTTCTTGGATAAAAGTCTCTCTTTTGTTGTGCTTAAACAAATTTGATTTTTTTTGGTCAATAAAGATAAAATATGATCTATACAGTTCTAATTCATATCAAAATGGAATTTATTTTCTTTCTTTCTATAATCGTATTTACCTCACTTGTTTTTTCTTCTATGTTTCTTTGTATAATGCAATGATTTGTTAGTTTTGAAACACATAAAGACTTGCAGGAGGTCTTGTTTGGTGGAAAAACACCTGTTCTCGAGTTGGGTTGATAATATTTAAGTCTAATTCATGAAACAATATCATGTAGTTGATTAATTAACATGTTGGTATGATGCATATACATAACTAATGTTTGTTATAGTGTGTGTTGTTCTTAAGAAATGAAGCTGAGTATCAATTAGTTGGCCTTAAATTAGTTAGTTGCGATGACAATGTGAAAACAGAGAACAATGTGCATAGACTCTTTCATTTGGGCTGCTGGAGATGACCTAAGAAGTGTTCCAAGTGTTGTGTTTTTGGGTTAAAAGTATTTCTTTTATTGCGCCTAAATATTAATTTGATTGCTTGGTCAATTAAGATAAGATATGATCTATAAAGTTCTCGTTCACGTCACTACTTGCCCCATTTGATGAAAATAAAGGAAATAATTTGTTGTGCTCGCATTTACCTCACCTATTTTTTTTCTTCTACTTTTCCTTAATACCTTAGTGATTTGTGAAGAAGAGTAGAAGTATCAGTAATCTTTTGATTGAGTATGAAATAAGTAACAACTACTTTGCATATTATAGTTTTTCTTTTTTGGGTAATTAAGACTCGAGCATTGGAAATAAAGCTTCTTTGTGATACCATAGCTCTAGCAACTTTCCGATAATCAAAGAATTGTACATGAAAATCTTAGCCTAAGAGTCCAAATATAAGCGGACGAGATCTCGTCTACTAGAATCAAGGAGCTTCACCCACAAGTTCATCCACAAGAGTGATCTATCAAATAACTGTACATGAAACCTTTTTCTTACCTCTGAGAAGCCAATTTGAACCCCGAAACGTCTCTTTTGCTTCTGTTAATTTCTTTTGTTGGATGTCTTACTTCTCTGTTCCCTTCTCCATTCTCACAGCCACACAACACAAGCGGCTCTTAGAACTTAGAACGAGATAAAGGCATCCTTATGCCGTACAGTTCCTTGATGTGGATCAAACTCGTGCATCATGATGATAATCTAAATCATGTTGCACCTCCAGCCACATGAATAAACCAAAGTAAAAAAATGTTTATCCTAGCACTCGAGTGATGGAACTATGCAGGTCATATTGATTGGTTAAGTCTGAGATGCTTCTGTTGCGATTGTTTCATCAATCTATGGTGTGGTGATATGATTTATATACCTCGGGCCCCTTTATTGACAATTAATTTGCTTTGTTCATGGTATTATGTTGCTTGTACTGTTATCTGCATAGTCTATCTTGATTTAAGTTTCAAGATCCTTGCAAAGAAAGTCAGGAGTAAATGACCTTCGGCATGAATAGTTGGTTACATATCTAAATCAAGTTGTACAATCATTCCTATGAAAATATCTCAATATTCCAACTCGAGGAAGGACTGTGAAAATAATTTGCAAGCCACTAGCCAACATTACATTTGACATTTTGCTGATGCATTTATAGCCGCCAAATCAATATTTTCAGCCAACATATGCCGAAATTTTATTCCTCAATTTATCTGCTTGACCTCTAACAAGGATTCAAAATATAACATATATGTATCTCACTAATTAGAAGTGTTCACTGTTATATTTATGCAGAACGGCATCAGAGGCTTAATGTTGGATATGTACGACTTTCAGAATGATATCTGGTTGTGTCACTCCTTCGGTGGAAATTGCTATAACATCACAGCCTTTGTAAGCTTCAAACTTACAAATTTTGACAAGTTTTATTTTTCCCTTTAAATTCTTAAATTCTTCTAACGAAACTGGTCTTGATTCATAAACTAAACCATCATGCATCCAATCAGCAACCTGCCATCAACGTACTGAAAGAAATCCAAACCTTCCTCCGAGCCCACCCTTCAGAGGTCATCACCATATTTATCGAAGACTATGTGACTTCCCCTCGGGGTCTTACCAAGGTGTTCAATGCTGCTAACCTCACAAAGTACTGGTTTCCTGTATCCGAATGCCTAAGAACGGTGGCAATTGGCCTTTGCTCAGCGACATGATCAGCAAGAACCAGAGACTGCTGGTGTTCACTTCGAAATCAGCCAAGGAGGCCTCAGAGGGCATTGCCTATGAGTGGAGATACGTATTAGAGAACCAATGTAAGATTTTCTCAATTAACCAAGAAAACTTTATAGTTTCTCCTTAATCCTATTGATTATACTGATCTTTTATAATTAATCACAGATGGAGTACGGGGATGAAACAGGGGTCGTGCCCAAATCGTGCTGAGTCACCAGCGATGAACACCATGTCGAGATCACTGGTGCTGATGAACTATTTCCGGGACACGCCTGATTTTGTTTCGTCTTGCAAGGACAATTCGGCCCCTCTTGAAAACATGATGAACACTTGCCGCAATGTGTCAGCAAACCGGTGGCCCAACTTCATCGCGGTAGACTTCTACAAGGTAAAGCAGAGCAATATAGCACATGCTTGGATGATATGAACCCAGCCTTTACATGACTTACATCGTGTTTTCAACACAGAGAAGTGATGGTGGAGGAGCTGCAGAGGCTACTGACGTAGCCAACGGACATTTGGTCTGCGGATGCAACAATATTGTGAATTGCAAGGTTTGATGGACAATTGCTCATCTAATGAGAGGAGACTAGAATTTGGGAGTGTTTGCTTGAGTACTGACTTGTTTTCGCATACGGTTTTTGTTCGGAGTGCATGCAGGTCAATGGCACGTTTGGTGCGTGTGATGTGCCACCAGAGGCTGGGAATGCTACTGCTGGTGGGAAGCAGACCAACACATCAAAAGCTTCATCCATAGAGCCATTTTCTGAGCTCTGGGTGTTTGAAATGGTGGTGGTAGCACTTTCCCTTTTGTTGTACGGCTTGTAGTTCTCTTTGTTATTAAAACCCGTATTTCCTCTTTTTTTTTTTTATATTAATTTGGTATAATTGAATAAAAGACTAGTTATGTAATCACTTTGGTTTTAAACAAAAGTTTAGACGTAGATTCGGGGGTTGTTTGTTTCGCCGTAAAAGATTAAAACTCTATAATTCATAAATGACTTGCAACTCAATTACAATTATGGCGTTTTGTTTGGACCGTAATTCGTAAAATACTTACGCAACTCAACTATTACTTACTTGCAAGCCAATTATTACTCACTTACATCCCAGTTACAGTTAATTTTGTGGTCACGCAAATTTGTATTATTTTTTTATGTTAATATTAAATTTTTTCATATTTAGTATTTTAATATTTATTTGCAATATTAAAACTTTTTAAATCAACAAATAGTTAATTTTTGTGGTCTAACTTTTTCACTTATGACGACAATCAAACACCATAAAATACAATATACTTTCTCACTTATAACTTTATATTACCAACCAAACACCGTAAAACTTACATGCATGTAACTCATTTATAACTGTAAAAAACTTTATCAATTACGACTTACGAATTACGGCCAGTTACGACGACCAAACAGACCCTTGCTAGGGGTGCATCAGGCCCGCACGGTAGCGCAACACTCGGGCAACGCTTGAAGGCCCCAGTAGCAAGCTACTGTGAATGGCCAAGTTCCAAAGCAAGCCCATAGAGAGAATGTACTACGGAGGTGAAGCTGTGACCGAAGGCAAAACAATGCTGCAAGCGTAAGAAGAAATCAAGTTTTGTGTTAATGAAGCTCGTATCTGTACATGGTTCCTTTGGACATTCATGATACTTGCATTTCTGGAAAGATATCCTACAAGGACAACAAGTCACTGGGCACTTATGTTGAAACATCTGGGAAGAACTTCAGTCCCTTTTCGCCTCAGAGAGCTGATAAAAGCGAGCGAGGAATAAAAAGATGAGCATGGGTGCATGCGCGAGCATGCAATGTCCATGCCCCCTCGACTGTCCTTAGAATGATGATGCATAAAAAGAGTGCTCGACCTGCAGGATCTCTCGTTGGAGTCTGAGAAGGGCGACAGCGGAGTCCATACTGTGTGCATTGGTTTCCCATACCCTATCGAGGTGTGTTGCTAATACTCGAGGTCACTAAAATTTAGTAACTAATCAAACTCATTTGGAGGAACAAGAACAGAAATTTAAAAGGTATGTGTTGCACACCAGAATGAAGATGCAGGAGCCAGCATCCTCAGCGATATCATTTTTATTGATGCACAATTGCCAAGAGGTTAGGCAAAATCCATGATACCAAGCTTGGAGAAACTTTTACGTCCCCCCCACCCCCCCCCCCCCCCCCCCCCCAAGATAAAAACTTTGCAAACAAATTGACTGTAACAAACTTCGTCTGCGATTCGAGTTCAATGTGCGCCAATAGACCTGTGATTTCTTTCACACGGCCACGATATCCCTTCCAGGTGTTAGAGATATCAATGATAACACGTGACTGATGTGAAACATGTGATTCAGGTGAGAGAAACTCCTCATGAAATCAAACAGATCCTAAATTTTACATGTTCCTGATATCACCAAAAATCTTCTGTCTGTTAGTCAATTTACTGCTGGTAATAAACTCTTTGAATTCCACTCTGACTCTTGTTTGTCAAGAATCTCTCCACTCGGAAAACTCTACTGCGGGGACAACTTAAGGATGGCCTGTATGTCTTCTCCTTGGGGAATCATAACTTCACCGCCTCTCCCCAGGCGCTTCTTAGTGAGCGTGCATCTTCCTCCGGCTGGCATGATCGCCTAGGTCATCCCTCCATCAGAGTTGTCTTCAGCGTTTTATCTCAGTATCAGCTTCCTTTCTTTACTAACCCTGCTGGTACCCCTCTCTGCATCCCTGTCAGAAATGAAAAAATCATCGTCTCTTTTTTTCGCCATCTTCCACGATTGCTACTGCTCCTTTAGAGCTTATTCACTCCGATTTATGGGGTCCGTCTCCTGTGCCCGCTCTGTAAGTGGTCATCGCTATTATATTAGCTTTGTAGATCACTACAGTAAGTATGTTTGGTTTTATCCTTTAATTAATAAATGTGATGTTTTCTCCATTTTTCTTGAGTTCAAAATTCATGTGGAAAAATTTCTTGGGCGTTCCATTAAAGCACTCCAAACTGATGGTGGTGGCGAGTTCATCAAATTTAAACCTTACTTATCTTTTCATGGTGTTGCTCATCGCTTATCCTGTCCACACACTAATACCCAAAACGGCATACAGAAAGAAAGCACCGCCACCTTATCGAGACCGGCCTCACTCCTGGCCCGGTCAAATGCTCCATTATATTACTGGCCTTATGCTTTTCAAACCGCCTCATTTCTCATCAAAAGAATGCCCAACCCCATCCTCCATAATCTATCTCCCCATCAGAAATTATTTCATAAAGCACCTGACTATCTTTCTTTATGAATTTTTGGTTGTGCTTGCTACCTCATCTGCGTCCATACCAAACTCATAAGTTTAGTTTTCGGTCCAGTCAATTTGTCTTCTTAGGTTACTCGGCTTCACATAAAGGTTATCAATATTTGCATGTCCCCTCTGGTCGTATTTATATCTCTCGAGATGTTGTGTTCGACGAATTTTTCTTTCCTTTCCAGTTCCTCTGTCCTCTCTCTCTCCACCTACTCCTACGCCTTCACCACCCATCCCCATCTACATGTCTCTGTTACTTTTCATTATTCTAGTCCCCTCATGCGGGCCCCACCATTGACTCTCCTCCTCCTCCTCCACCACCTCCATCACATACTCCTTCTCCACCACCTCCACCAGCACCCGCCGATGAGTCTTTTTCATCGTCCTCATCCTTAGACTCTCCCAGTCCCCCTCCTATCAGGACCCACCATATGGTCACTAGAACACATGATAACACCAGAACACCAAAGGTCTGACTAGCCACCCGGTATCCCATGCCTACCTGTCTCATGGCTGACTTGGCTACCACTCTTGTTGAACCCACATTTTTCACACAAGTTTCTATAGATCCCAAGTGACGCCACGCAATGGACATTGAGATGAATGCCTTACTTAAGAATAAAACCTGTTCTCTTGTGCCACACCACCCTACCATGAATCTGGTTGACTGCAAAAGGGTTTTCAAGTTAAAACATAAACCTGATGGTTCTGTTGACAGGTATAAGGCTCGCCTGACGGCCAAGGGTTTTCATCAACAACCAGGATTAGACTATGGTAAGACATTCAGTTCGGTCATCAAACCGACCATTGTCCGAACCGTGTGCAGTCTGGCCATCTCCAAAGGCTGGTCTATTCGACAGTTGGATGTGAATAATGCTTTTTTGCAGGGTGGGTTTTCTTACTGAGATGATTTACATGGAATAAACTTTGGGGTTTATCAATCTCGCTCGTCCCAATCACGTATGCAAGCTTCACTGCAGTATCTATGGCCTCAAACAGGCTCTATGGGCCTAATTTTCTCCCCTCAGCAGTTATCTAGTCACAATGGGCTTTGTGGGCTCCAAGTCCGACAAGTCTCTCTTCCTCCGACGGGTCGGGATAGATCTTCTTCTGGTCCTTCTCTATGTGGACGACTCATCATCATAGGGCAATGACTTACGGGTTGTCACTCGTCTTATTCAAGAACTAGGCCAGGAGTTCTCATTAAAAGACCTCGGCCCACTGCACTATTTCTTGGGCGTGGAGTGTCACCGTACACCCTCACGTCTCTTTCTCTCTCAACAAAGTACATCCGTGACTTGCTTCTCCGACTTAAGATGGATGGTGTCAAGCCTGTCAGCTTGCCTATGGCTACATCCTGTAAGCTCTCCAAGGTTGTTGGCAAGCCTCTCTTTGACCCCTTTGTCTATCGAAGTACTGTTGAGCCTCTATACTACCTAAGCTTTACTAGACCCGATATTGCCTTCTCGGTGAACAAGGTCGCTCAGTTTATGCAAGTTCCAACCGATGAGCATTGGAGCGTTGTAAAACAGATCCTCCGTTACCTCAAATCTACCATTCAACATGGCCTTTTCTCTCTCGTAATTCTTCTGTACAGCTTACTGCTTACACCAATGAAGATCGGGCAGGGTCGATCGATGATTGAAAATCCACCAGTTGTTATTGTGTCTTTCTTGGTACAAATCTCATTTCTTGGAGCTCGAGAGAGCAGTGCACTGTGGCATGATCTAGCACTGAGACAGAGTATAGGGGCGTGGCCAATGCTGCAGCAGAGGTCGTTTGGTTGCAGTTATTACTTGAGAGCTTGGAGTTCCGCAATATCCCCCGATAGTTCTCTGTGACAATCTCAGTGCAACACATCTCTCGATCAATCCTATTCGTTGCTCACGCTCCAAACGTGTTGAGATCGATATTCATTTTGTGCGGGATTATGTCGCCAATGGAGTCCTGGATGTTTGGTTTGTCAGCACTAAAGACTAACTAGTAGACATTCTTACTAAGCCTTTGAGCTCATTAAGGTTTTCTATGCTGAAGAACAAGCTCTCAGTTCTTTCGAACCCGCTTTGCTTAGGGGGGTGCTAGAGATATCAATGACAACGCGGGACTCATGTGAAACATGTGATTCATGTAAAAGAAATCCCTCATGAAATCAACTGGATCCTAAAATCTCTCCATGATTATAGGAATACATGAGGCTCATGACCAGATCCTAAAATCTCACCATGATTATAGGAACACATGGGACTCATTTGACTCATGCACCATGTGTTTCTCATTCTCTCTCTCAGTCAATGTTTTCTCCTAAATCAGTGTAAACATGTGATCAATATGTGTTTATATATACAATCAAGACCATAACTAATGGTATATTGTCTTTACACAAATAAGTATTCTTCTTTTTCTTCTTTATCTCGGTATCAGAGCAACTCCTGTACCATGGCGAGTATTTCCTCTTCATCTTCCCTCACATCCATCCAAATAATTGCATCCATGGTACTCCCAATCCCAGCACCACTCACTTTCTAAATGTCAAACTCGACAAGGGAAACTATCTAATGTGGTGTTCCCAGTTCCTTCCTCTTCTCAAGCTCCATGATCTCGAAGGCCTCGTCGACGGAACCTCTCCATGTCCGGTCCGGTTCCTTCCTTTTACCGAGAAGGATGCTCAACCCACTATCAATTCAGAGTACACTCCTGGATCAAGCTTGATCATATGCTCTTATTCTGGCTTATCTCCCTGAGGCTGTTCTTGCTCATGTCGTCGGCCTCACCATATCTCATGATGTGTGGCACCCTCCAGATCGAATCTTTGCGTCACCTCCAGAGCTAGAGTGCAGCAACTCAAATACCAGCTGCACACCGTCAGATGGGCACCTCAGAGTACATCCAATCTGTCAAGTCCATCGTACCTACTGGCGGCAGTGCCTAATCCAGTTGTCGACTCTGACCTCCTCTTCTACTTGCTCAGTGGTCCGTCTCCCGAATATGACTCGTTCGTCACCTCTGTCAACACACGAGCGACCCTGTACTGTCAAAAGAACCATCCAGCCTCATGCTTAGCCCGAGATTTTTTGTCGTGGGCGTGCTATCACTTCACCAGACTCCACAACTCTCATCTCCCCTTCTCCTGTGGTTCATACTGCTCCCGCACTCCAAGCTAACATTTAGCTCCATTCTTTCTGTGGTCGTGGACGTGGCCGAGGCATGTGATTAGTCTTTAAAATTATATATTTCATACCACATCTTTACATTTATTTAATATTAAATCCTATTAATAACACATGTCTTGTATGTTTCTAGGTCCATGGCATGAAATGAAGAAGAAATCCAAAATCCCATTTAATTGGTGATTAAAGCCGACAAAAATAACCACTAACCTTGGAGGGTGGTTTCGTCAAAACCAGGTGTCCAAATCCAGAATCCAAGAAGTACAGCCGATAGGGGGACAAGCGGGAGCACGCAGCAGGCGAAGCGCGCGCTGGCCCCAGAAGTACCACAGAAATGCGGCAAAACCGCATTTCCTCGGCAAGAGCTTGATGCGCGGCTCCGTACACGCCCCCTGGTGCCCCCTTCGTCTATATATACCCTGGAATTTTCAGAACTGAAGGAGGAGGAGTTTTGAGGATAGTTTTTAGGGTTTTCTTCTCCATGTTGTAGTTTTTTAGGATAGTTTAGATTAGTTCTTCTTCCTCCTCTTTGTATTTTTTTATTTCTTGTAGTCTTGTAATAGGAAAGAGAGTGGACATGGATGGAAAGCACGAGTACTTGTAATGGAAGGTGAAAATTTATGAAAGGTTCTCTCTTTATCTCTCCTTGTTTTCTTCTCTCTAACTTCTTTTACATGCTTAGCTAATTTTCTTCTCATAGCAACTAACTACTAACCACTTACTTGCTAATTTCTCACTTGATAATCCACATGAATCTAATAGCCTCTACTTGATCTTGCTCTTATAAGAGCCATTGATGGCTCATGGTGATGGATTCTAACACTCTAATATCTAACTCTCTAACAAAGTAAACATTACTTTATTCCATATTTGCTCTTATTTAGTTTTGATGGTTTACGTGTAGCTTGCACTTGCTTGTTGAGTTTGAATGTGATGAGTTATTTTATGGGTCATGCTTTGAAAACGCTCTGAACCAAGGACCAGTGATGACAATGATACATGTGAGGCAACTATCACCAAAGGTTAGCATGGTTAGTAGAGTCATTAGTAGTTAGTAGCCATGAGTTCTCTTTCCTTTTTATTTTATTTTAGAAATATACCAAAAATCAAAATACATTCTTTTCTATGTTTTTCACTTCTTCGTGTTTCACGTACTCTTCTCTTTCCACTTTTATTTTATTTTCTTTTGAATTTTTAAAACATACAAGAAATTATTAACAACCGACGTGAACATAAACTGTTAATGCTTTTTATCTTTTCTTTTCCCTGTGGATTCGACCTGTTGAGCCAATGCTATAATGAAAGCATCGAGGAAGCGAAAGCACGCACTTTTAAAAGATTTAAAAACATATACTTTTCGTGCAATTTTTCCCACGATCAATTTTGGCGCCGTTGTGGGGACGAGAACGGTTTGATTTCACATTTTTGTTAACTTTTCTTCTTTGTTTTTAGTGTGTAGGTTAAATTGTTAGCATTGCAGAAAGTCCACACTTGCTTTTGTGTGGTTGGGTAAATTCTTATATATTATTTTATTCTGTTGCTAGTTTCTGTTACCTGTGCACTATAATAATTTAAGAATTAAAGTACAGAAATTGGAATGCTTTAAAATGATTTAGACATTTGCATCTAGGCACGTGTCGATTTCAATTCCAATATACTGTAACACCCTGCTCCCAGAATACATACCTAGTTGCGTATTCATATTTTCTGATCGTATTTTTCGATTTACTTCCTGTATTTATTGTATTTATGAATTTATTTTATATGATCGTTTTGTCTTGGATCCGGATTCGTGGACTCAGCGTCTGCTCTTCTCTGAACCAGGGACCCGATCCTAGTGTCTTAATAAATTTGGTCTTTCCAGTATTCAGATTTGACCGATTTCAGTTTCAACATCATTTCCAATATTTTAGATTTTCTGTGATTTTCTGTGATTTCCTGAATTAAAATGAAAATCTTCAAAACGGTGTCGACCAGTGCCGCTGACCGATTCCTGAATTTTTAATTTGCAAATGAAGTCAAACTTTGAGAAAACGCTTTTCCCATATTTGCTTAGAATAATATTTACTATCTTAATTCATTTTTTGAGAATTTTCAGAATTTATCAGATTTCTGCCAGATTTTGTGTGTCGACCGATATTGGCGGCCGATTTCAGGATTTTTAATTTAAAAACTATAAAGAATTTCTTGAAATGGATTTCACCATGATTCTTAGAATAATATTCTTGATTTTTGAGAATTTTTGCGGGTCGTTCCGAGATACTTGATTTTCGAACGATTTCGGTATTTTTCCGAAAGTTTTCGCATCCGCAACCGAATCCCGGAAATCCGCTACTCTAATTATTTTCACTTTTTCTTTCAAGAAAATATCTTTCTCTTTTTATTTTCTTTTCCTTTTTCCTTTTTCTTTCCTTCCCTTTCCTTCCACCAAATTCTCCAAACTTCTCCATTCTTCCATTATCTTCTACATTCTTCCTCCAAAAATATCTCCTTTCCTCCAAAATATCTTCTCCAAAATATCCAACTCCTCTCCCATCACCATGGCCGGCCAAAGAGCCACCTCACCTCTCCATTTTTACAAAAAACCCCCTCCCTAAAACATTTTTATATCTCCTTCACAATTCCAAATCCTATAAAACCTTTCCTTCTCCTTTCCACTTCATTTTCTCTTCACCAACAGCTTAACCACCACCAACTCCTCCTTCATATCCATCACAACAACAACTACTACAACTTCTCCAACTTTCTACCTTCATCTTCTTCCTCCTCCAACTCCATTTAAAGCACCACAACTTCAACAACTCCACCAAAGCCTCCACCTTCTCCTTTACCTTCTCCAAAAATACCACCACCATCAAAACCCTCCACAAAATCACCACCCCATCACCACATCAAGAGCCGGCCACCTCCTTTGGATTGGGTCCGAGCTCTTCTTCGTCGGTAATATCTCCGATGATTATTCTGGTAATCGTTCGCGATTATTCCGGTAATCATTACGGTGACGATTACAACGACAAACAACTAATATCACCATCACCTCTACTATTTTCCACCACCATCTTCACTTCCACCATCACTTTCACCATCACAACACCACCTCCATCTCCACTACTTCAACCTCCAAACATCACCTCCTTCACCTTATTTTTCATTACTCCATCAAAATCTAACTCCTCCACCAAATAACACTACCACCAAAACAAGCACCTTTCCCTTTCTCTCTCCTCCTCCTCTCTGTATATTGCTGACGCGGGTCTCACCCCCGCGTCCAGGCAACGCCTTAACGCAGATCTTCGCGTTCTTGGCATCTGTTTAAACGCGGCCTTCGCGTTCTTATACCGACGCAACGCGGAGTCCATGCCCGCGTCTGTGTCCCTTTCATCTCTGCACGACGCGGAGCTAATGCCCGCGTCTGTGTTCTTCTCATGCTAACGCGACGCGGAACCCATGACCGCGTCCGCGTTCTTCTCGTGTCCTGACTTGAACGGGGTCTCGAACCCCGAGTTTGTGGCACCTTCGCGACGCGATTCCCGCGTCTGCGACTCCCGTGTCTGCGACTCCCGCGTCTCACTCTCAAAACCCGCGTCTCCCTGTACACTCTCACCTTCCATATACTTCTCTCTCTAGTTTTCCTCTCTCTTTCTCTCTCTAACTCTTTCTCTCTCCTCTTCACTTATTATATTTATGGCGCGTACGCGAGTTCCATGGATTTCAGAGTTTTCGGTTCTTCCGGAGATTTAGGCGAGTGTCCTCGCTCTCGCCACCATTTGGGTTCCCCGCTTTGTCGGGTCGACATGTATTTTATTCCATGTTGACGTGTATTTTGTATTGGGCTGAGTCCCTGTATTTGTGTATGGCCGAGTGCCAATGACTGGACATGTATTGCTTTGTGACGAATGCTTGTATTAGGGTAGTTTAATTCTTGTACATATACCATCCCTATGTTGTATTTTACTGTTTTATACCATGCGTGGCCGACCCTTCGTGGTCGTTGGACTCTGAGTTTCTGCCCACTCCTGGGATGGCTAGTAGCCACCGAGAGTGCGCTTAAACCCCGAGCGTACTTGACTTCCGGACCCTTCAGCCTCCGGTCTCTCACGATCTCGAAAGGAAAGTGATTGGGACCGATAGGTCTCTCCGTCCTTCAGCCTCCGGTCTCTCACTATCTTGAAAGAGAGGTGATTGGGACTGTCAGGTTCTTCAGCTCCGCCTGGTTATCATGATCAGCACTCAGCACTTTACCACTAGATTCGTCTAGGCGAGAGGCTGCCGGATTTTCCACTCACATCTTAAGCCGAGTTGTCCCGGTAACCTTGCCAGACGCTCCAGTGTTAAATACTGTTTGCTGTCTGTACTTCCAGCTTGCTCAGCTCCGCTTGGTTGTGCTCAGCTACTACTCTATCAACATGCCATGTATTTACCTGATATGTTAACACTTGACATGCCATTACTTCATACCTGTCATTTACATGCTACTATTTAACTCCTGTTTGTATCACCTGACAACTGAGGTGTTATCACCTGACACCAAACATGCTACTACTTGGCAAGGCCCCTTGTTATGACATGACTTGCCATCCGGACTAATATCAATCTCTTGACTTGATTGGTCACCTGCCAAATATCATCCTCCTGTCATGCTATCACTTGACACCCGGCATGATATACTTGACCTGTGATTATCTCATTTACGGGAATACTACACTTGTTATCCTGCATTACATGCAGTGACTTGAATCTTGTACTTGTTATCCTGTATTATATATACAGTGACCTGAATTTATAGTACTCATGTACTCCTGAACTCCTGATCATGTCTTGTACCTGCTATTCCCGTAAATTTGATAACTACCTAATAAACCATAAAACTGGACAACTTACATTGGGTCGGGGAAAACTTGCGGCTATCAATACATGTTCGTGTTTACAGTGGTATTAGGCATGTTGTGCAACTAAAACTTCCGGTCTGACCGTGGGCCTCCAGGGGACCGAGGGGAGAGCTGACTCCCTCCTTCCTGGTACCATCTTGATAAGGGCATCCATAAGACCCTCCTGAATCGCCTTGCGGTAGGTTCCGTCACCAAGCAACGGAACATCCTGGGCCGTGGTCCCGGGTATGCACGGGACCCACTGTAAATATTGTTCGTTGATACCCCCGTTGGTTTCCAATAACAATCTTGCTTTACTCAGATGTGGATATATGTGTGCTAGGATGCTAGTTCACATATCTAGACATCAGGGTAAGACGAGTAATAATAATAATAAAAGATGCCAGCCATGGATCCGTTGTATGCTTTTGTAACGCCCCGATCCCGCGGGTACGGGGACGTTACTGCAACGTATATACGCAAGTCAGAAGTACCTTCACGTATATACGCTAAGCATCAGTACAGGCAAGAATCAGAGTACGGAAGCAAGTGGTGCATTATACATTCCAATACATGAGTCCAATAACAGAGTTATCACCAGAGGTGATCAATATACAATAATATTACATCACCTGACAGGCGCAAATGCGTGAGTACAAGAGATGTACATGTATGAACAGTACAAAAGAGTGCTCACGAGATAGCTGGAGATATCGCGAGCCAACCAGGAGGTGCAAGGATAGGACTGGAGCTACAACTGATCTGACAGCCCCACAGAAGTAAGCTTGGTCCTCAGCAAGAAAGATCCTCTAGCTCCAGGCTCCAGGACCTGGACATGAGAATCCAGGGGAGTCAGATGAAACTCCCCAGGCGAGTAGTAATACAAAAGCCAAATGGCGAGTATAGGTAAGCACATGCGTATCAGTAAATCTGGATTATAAGCATGAAAATCATGTTGTAGACATAAGCATGTAGGAACAAATAGAATGTAGTAGTTGACATCCATGGCATAACAGAGTAAGAAGTAAAGTAGATCGGGCAATACTAGTTATCTCCTAACTAACATAAAACCGATAAAACAGAATAAAAACCGATTACAGTAAATCCAATTGTACAGGTCTAGGTTATGGCTTCATGAGATTAGTACCTCGAAGGAATAATCCAAACAAGGAAACCCTCATCTATATACCCTTACCTCATGTTACCGTAACCTGAACGCGTACAGCCCGAGATCCAAAACAATGCGGTGGAAACATATTAGAATTATTATTATGATTAGGCTGTCTAAGTTGTAGGTTTAGTATGCGTCCCATTACACATACTTCTACTTACAACTTATAGAGCAAGTTATCTGGAAACTGATAAAGTTCGATGAATCATGTTCTGGATGGGCCCCGTACATGCCCGGGACAACGGTTCAGGAGTATCCGGTGCTGAGCCGGAACGTACCGCTAGGTACCGGGACTTATGGACGCCCGAACAGGAATAGAGTATCGAGATCCCATAGAAATAGGTCTAGGGCGTGTGCATACCCGGCATGAAAATCAGGAGTATGGGTGCCAGCACACCCCACGGAATCCCTGGTGGCCGCCAGGTAATCCCTCAAGTATGCCACGCGTGACTCGATAGTGCCACCATGAACATGATCAATCAGGGCCCATCAGTTTCCCCAAACCAGGTGCAAGTTGTCTAATTATAATGATAAGCAGGACCTGATCAGGAATTCAGGATATACATAACGGGGATCATAAAGGAGTCATAACAGGAATCAGTTATAGACAAGAGATGGCCCTTCAGATTCAAGAGGTGGCCCCCACAGATTCAAGAGGTGGCCCCCACCAAGTGTGTGATGTGGCACTTTGTTCCGCGTGGCACTTTATTCTAAGGGGAATGGATTCTAGAGGTGGCCCCCACAGATTCAAGAGGTGGCCCCCACCACGAGTGTGATGTGGCACTTTGTTCCGTGTGGCACTTAGTTCCATTCAGGACTTGACGGGAACAGGTAGTACAACATGAGTAAGTGTCAAGTAGGAGTATGCCAGACGCAGGAAATAGCAGACGCGGGGTTCGCGTTGCAAGAATGGTAGACGCGGAAATGGCAGACGCAGGGTTCGCGTCGCGAGAATGGCAGACGCGGGAATAGTAGACGCGGGATTCGCGTCGCAAGATGCCTCAAACGCGAGGTTTGCGTTCAAGTCAGGACGCGAGGAGAACGCGGACGCGGACATGGTTTCCGCGTCGCGTTAATGCAAGAAGAACATTGGTATGGGCATAGCATACGCGAAAGTAGCAGACGCGAAAGTAGTAGACGCGGAAATAGCAGACGCGGGGCTCGTGATCTGCGTCTTCAGAAATGGAACTGCGTTTCAAGGGGGTTAGTCGACTTATGATGGGGTCAAGTCGACTAATGCAATAAAACAGTGAGCAGAAACAGTTTTAAGAGTTGTGATCTTATGTTGATAAAAATACAAGTCTTTGGCGAGGAAAAACACTCGCTGAAATAGGAAAGTCAAGCGAGAACACTCGCATAACTAATAAAGTAGGGGATCAAGAGAAAAGCGAGATAACTCGCCTAACAAGATCTTTGCTGCGTCCAACAAAGGGAAATTCGGCCCCAATCCAAAAGGAGGGTACCGGCCCTAAGTCTTGCCGCCGGAGAAGAACGCGGCCAAAATCCTAAAGGAGTGGCCGGTCTCCACAAGTGATGGAGAGAGGTTGAAGAAGGTGGTATGGGGATGTTGTTGTGGAGAAGATGGAGTTTGGGTAAACAAAGGAAGCAAGAGAAGGAGCTCTCTCGGTGGTTCCTCTGTTGGGAGCCGCAGGAAGCAAAGAAGAAGAAGAAGAAGAAGTAAAAATGAAGGGAGAGAGAAGGAGAGGGGTATTTATAGGAGTTGGATTGTGAAGTGATACAAATGAATAAAGGAGAGGGGGGTTTGTGTAAAATTGGGGAGTTAGGTGACTCTCTCCTTTGACCAGCTATGATGATGAGAGGGGAATGGGGGTCTCTTGGGAATGACACTTTGGAAGAGAAGAATTAAATGAAGAGAGAGAAAAAGGTAAAGAATGGACATAATAATGTGCACATCATTTAAGGCAAAAGAAACAAAGAGGGGGACTTGCGTTTCCCTCTCTCAACGCAGCACACAAGCCTGCGTTTAAGCCAAATGGGCTAAACGCGGGAATTAAGGCCGCGTTTAGGAAAGCCAAAAGCTGCATTTCTAAGAGGAGAGAGAAAGTCATGATAATTGATGGGATTTGACCTGAAGTGCATTAAATGCGGAATGGGGGATCTTCACAATAAATGCAGAATCCCAGGTAGGTGAGATCCGCGTTTAGGAAGGAGAGAAAATGAGAAAAAGACAAAGTGGAATATATGGGGCAACACCTCGGTATCTGGGAAGATACCAAAAACACCGGAAAGGTCCAAAAATGAAGTAGTTCGGAAAGCTTCCCAAAAATTCTCAAAAATCATAAATATTATAAAATAATTTTTAGTGAAATCGGTTTTCAGAAATTCAATCTTATTTTCAAGGTAAAAATCATAAGGTCAACCGTCAATCTCGGTATACACCGGATTGGCCGGGTTTTGATAAAATCTGATAAATCCCAGAAAATGTATCTAGATAGAAAATATGATTTTAAGAAATAATGTCTAAAGGCACTTTTAGAAATTCCAAACCGTTTGTAAATAAAAAATCCGGGAATCGGTCAACGGAACTGGCCGACGCCGGTTTTGGAGAATTTCAACTTAATCCAGAAAAATTTCAGAAAATCATATATAATCTAGAATATTGGAAAACGATGTTTAAAACTGAAACCGGTCAAATCGGAATATCAGAATGTCCAAACCGAGCAATACTCTGGGATCGGGCCTTCGGTTCAAACTAAGGTTGACTCCGAATCCACGAATCCAAATCCAAGACAAAACAATCATATAAGGAATTCATAATACAAAACAAACATGGAAGCAAATCGAAAAATACGATCGAGAAATCTGAATACGCAACTAAGTACGTATTCCGGGAGCGGGGTGTTACAATCCATCCACCTTATAAAAAATTGCGTCCTCGCAATTTCGATAAGGGGCAAATTGAACACAAGAAGGACAAGGGTGAAACAAAGGCTTTGAAAAACTAAAACAGGGTTAAGATGAACACAGGAAGGACCAGGATGAACAATGAGAAGATGATGATGTGGGATACTTAGAAAAGATAATCAACCCAAGGTACAAAAGATCAGGGGTAGCTGGACAAGGGTAACCAACTCAAAATACAAAAGATCAGGGGTTGCTGTTACAGTGACATCCTCAAGGTCCCTGCTCCAGATACTGAGCTTCATACTCTGCTGCTGCTTCACCTGATACCTCTGCTGCCATGTTGTGAACTTGGCCTCTGCCATAGTCTGCTCTGGGTCTTGCTCCTCTCTGTGGGTGATCATACTGCTGGGGTGGAAATGGAGCTCTTCGGTCTACGGGTTCTGGGTTCCTTCTCAGTGGTGGAGCTGGAAGTGCCGGGGGTGCTGCTCGTGCTGGAAATGTTGGTGGTGCTGGATAATTCCTCTTGAATGGACAATCACTTATAGAGTGATCTCCAGATCCACATACCAAACATAGCCTATTAGCTCTTCGGCAATTGCGTTGAATGTGTCCGGGCTTCCTGCAGTACCCGCATATCATCTGTTGAGGAGGAGGTTGGAATGGTCGCTTGATCATCGGACCATTGATCGTCCTGGCTGCATCTTCTTCGTTCATCAACTGAAAGGGTCTCTTCGCTGACTTGTTCTGCACCTGGTTCTCACTCTTCTTCTCCAGTCCCCTTTCTACTTCACGGGCAATGGAGAGAACCTGAGAATATGTCTTCAGCTGTTGAGGAATAAGGAACATCTGGACATCCATCTTCAGTCCTTGCTGAAATCTGCTCGCCCGTTTTTCTTCATCTGACACCATGTAGGGAGCAAATCTGCTGAGCCTTAAGAATTCAGCAGCATACTCATCCACTGACCGATTGCGCTGCTGCAGGCGGATAAATTGTTCTTCCATTTCCTTCTGAGCTGTTGCCGGGAAGAATCTCTCGTAAAAACCCTTTGAGAATTGATCCCATGTGATGGGTTTCTCCAGTGTTGCCTCTTCAGCCAACCACCAGGTTCTGGCCACATCTCTCAGCTGTATCTTGGCCACTTCCACTTGGTTCTCATCAGGAACTCGGGCCGCCTTCAAGAGATCTGTTGTGTCTATCAGCCACTGTTCTGCATCCAGAGGCTTCTCCGTTCCCGAAAAGACTGCCGGCTGTAATCTCCTGAAATCTGACACATTGCCTGGCCTCTGTTCTCGGGGTGCAACCAACAGTCCTTGACGCAGAAGCTCTGTCTGCTGTTGTTGACTCTGCATCATCCCTTGAAGTATTCTTATCATACCATCACTGTCTCTGTTGGGTCCATCTTGAGAGGTACTAGGACCATTGCGTGTTCCCCGTCTTTCCATATTTGAGTTGGTAAAAAGGGTGACAAGAAGGAGCTGGAAGGTAAAAGATTGATGGGTCTCAGGACACAAGGAATGGATCAGAAGAAAGAAAAGATAACTCTGCACTTGTAGTTGGAATGTATAACCAAGACTCATGCATTCCAGTTGCAAATCTCTTTACCAATAATTTGCCATCTGGACGTACTGAGGAAGTAAGAGCCTAGGCTCTGATACTAACCTGTAACGCCCCGATCCCGCGGGTACGGGGACGTTACTGCAAGTATATACGCAAGTCAGAAGTACCTTCACGTATATACGCTAAGCATCAGTACAGGCAAGAATCAGAGTACGGAAGCAAGTGGTGCATTATACATTCCAATACATGAGTCCAATAACAGAGTTATCACTAGAGGTGATCAATATTACAATAATATTACATCACCTGACAGGCGCAAATGCGTGAGTACAAGAGATGTACATGTATGAATAGTACAAAAGAGTGCTCACGAGATAGCTGGAGATATCGCGAGCCAACCAGGAGGTGCAAGGATAGGACTGGAGCTACAACTGATCTGACAGCCCCACAGAAGTAAGCTTGGTCCTCAGCAAGAAAGATCCTCTAGCTCCAGGCTCCAGGACCTGGACATGAGAATCCAGGGGAGTCAGATGAAACTCCCCAGGCGAGTAGTAATACAAAAGCCAAATGGCGAGTATAGGTAAGCACATGCGTATCAGTAAATCTGGATTATAAGCATGAAAATCATGTTGTAGACATAAGCATGTAGGAACAAATAGAATGTAGTAGTTGACATCCATGGCATAACAGAGTAAGAAGTAAAGTAGATCGGGCAATACTAGTTATCTCCTAAACTAACATAAAACCGATAAAACAGAATAAAAACCGATTACAAGTAAATCCAATTGTACAGGTCTAGGTTATGGCTTCATGAGATTAGTACCTCGAAGGAATAATCCAAACAAGGAAACCCTCATCTATATACCCTTACCTCATGTTACCGTAACCTGAACGCGTACAGCCCGAGATCCAAACAATGCGGTGGAAACATATTAGAATTATTATTATGATTAGGCTGTCTAAGTTGTAGGTTTTAGTATGCGTCCCATTACACATACTTCTACTTACAACTTATAGAGCAAGTTATCTGGAAACTGATAAAGTTCGATGAATCATGTTCTGGATGGGCCCCGTACATGCCCGGGACAACGGTTCAGGAGTATCCGGTGCTGAGCCGGAACGTACCGCTAGGTACCGGGACTTATGGACGCCCGAACAGGAATAGAGTATCGCAGATCCCATAGAAATAGGTCTAGGGCGTGTGCATACCCGGCATGAAAATCAGGAGTAGGGGTGCCAGCACACCCCACGGAATCCCTGGTGGCCGCCAGGTAATCCCTCAAGTATGTGGCCACGCGTGACTCGATAGTGCCACCATGAACATGATCAATCAGGGCCCATCAGTTTCCCCCAAACCAGGTGCAAGTTGTCTAATTATAATGATAAGCAGGACCTGATCAGGAATTCAGGATATACATAACGGGGATCATAACAGGAGTCATAACAGGAATCAGTTATAGACAAGAGATGGCCCTTCAGATTCAAGAGGTGGCCCCCATAGATTCAAGAGGTGGCCCCCACCAAGTGTGTGATGTGGCACTTTGTTCCGCGTGGCACTTTGTTCTGAGGGGAATGGATTCTAGAGGTGGCCCCCACAGATTCAAGAGGTGGCCCCCATCACGAGTGTGATGTGGCACTTTGTTCCGTGTGGCACTTAGTTCCATTCAGGACTTGACGGGAACAGGTAGTACAACATGAGTAAGTGTCAAGTAGGAGTATGCCAGACGCAGGAAATAGCAGACGCGGGGTTCGCGTTGCAAGAATGGTAGACGCGGAAATGGCAGACGCAGGGTTCGCGTCGCGAGAATGGCAGACGCGGGAATAGTAGACGCGGGATTCGCGTCGCAAGATGCCTCAAACGCGAGGTCTGCGTTCAAGTCAGGACGCGAGGAGAACGCGGACGCGGACATGGTTTCCGCGTCGCGTTAATGCAAGAAGAACATTGGTATGGGCATAGCATACGCGAAAGTAGCAGACGCGAAAGTAGTAGACGCGGAAATAGCAGACGCGGGGCTCGTGATCTGCGTCTTCAGAAATGGAACTGCGTTTCAAGGGGGTTAGTCGACTTATGATGGGGTCAAGTCGACTAATGCAGTAAAACAGTGAGCAGAAACAGTTTTAAGAGTTGTGATCTTATGTTGATAAAAATACAAGTCTTTGGCGAGGAAAAACACTCGCTGAAATAGGAAAGTCAAGCGAGAACACTCGCATAACTAATAAAGTAGGGGATCAAGAGAAAAGCGAGATAACTCGCCTAACAAGATCTTTGCTGCGTCCAACAAAGGGAAATTCGGCCCCAATCCAAAAGGAGGGTACCGGCCCTAAGTCTTGCCGCCGGAGAAGAACGCGGCCAAAATCCTAAAGGAGTGGCCGGTCTCCACAAGTGATGGAGAGAGGTTGAAGAAGGTGGTATGGGGATGTTGTTGTGGAGAAGATGGAGTTTGGGTAAACAAAGGAAGCAAGAGAAGGAGCTCTCTCTCGGTGGTTCCTCTGTTGGGAGCCGCAGGAAGCAAAGAAGAAGAAGAAGAAGTAAAAATGAAGGGAGAGAGAAGGAGAGGGGGTATTTATAGGAGTTGGATTGTGAAGTGATACAAATGAATAAAGGAGAGGGGGGTTTGTGTAAAATTGGGGAGTTAGGTGACTCTCTCCTTTGACCAGCTATGATGATGAGAGGGGAATGGGGGTCTCTTGGGAATGACACTTTGGAAGAGAAGAATTAAATGAAGAGAGAGAAAAAGGTAAAGAATGGACATAATAATGTGCACATCATTTAAGGCAAAAGAAACAAAGAGGGGGACTTGCGTTTCCCTCTCTCAACGCAGCACACAAGCCTGCGTTTAAGCCAAATGGGCTAAACGCGGGAATTAAGGCCGCGTTTAGGAAAGCCAAAAGCTGCGTTTCTAAGAGGAGAGAGAAAGTCATGATAATTGATGGGATTTGACCTGAAGTGCATTAAATGCGGAATGGGGGGATCTTCACAATAAATGCAGAATCCCAGGTAGGTGAGATCCGCGTTTAGAAAGGAGAGAAAATGAGAAAAAGACAAAGTGAAATATATGGGGCAACACCTCGGTATCTGGGAAGATACCAAAAACACCGGAAAGGTCCAAAAATGAAGTAGTTCGGAAAGCTTTCCAAAAATTCTCAAAAATCATAAATATTATAAAATGATTTTTAGTGAAATCAATTTTTAGAAATTCAATCTCCTTTTCAAGGTAAAAATCATAAGGTCAACCGTCAATCTCGGTATACACCGGATTGGCCGGGTTTTGATAAAATCTGATAAATCCCAGAAAATGTATCTAGATATAAAATATGATTTTAAGAAATAATGTCTAAAGGTACTTTTAGAAATTCCAAACCGTTTATAAATAAAAAATCCGGGAATCGGTCAACGGAACTGGCCGACGCCGGTTTTGGAGAATTTCAACTTAATCCAGGAAAATTCCAGAAAATCATATATAATCTAGAATATTGGAAAACGATGTTTAAAACTGAAATCGGTCAAATCGGAATACCAGAATGTCCAAACCGAGCAATACTCTGGGATCGGGCCTTCGGTTCAAACTAAGGTTGACTCCGAATCCACGAATCCCAATCCAAGACAAAATAATCATATAAGGAATTCATAATACAAAACAAACATGAAAGCAAATCGAAAAATACGATCGAGAAACCTGAATACGCAACTAAGTACGTATTCCGGGAGCGGGGTGTTACAGCTTTGCCGAGTTTGCTTCCATCGGGTTTTACATTGGATTTCCGGTTTTATGATTATTATCATATTAGCTACTCATATCCTGTTTTCTTACCATGTTCCATTCCATCAGTCTCATGTTCCTATCTTACCATACCATGAGTACTTCCTGCTCGATATCACTTTTTATATATCTACCTGATTATACATGCTTATGCTCACGACACGGTTTTCAAGGCATGATTATGATTCGGTTTTATCGATACACTTGTACTTATCTCAGCACGCCATCTGGCTTTTGTATCACCACTCGCCTGGGGAGTTCTATCTGACTCCCCTGGATTCTCATGTCCAGGTCATGGAGCTTGGAGCGTGTGGATTCCCCTAGTTGTTGATCAGAGTGGCGCAGCGGTAGCATGGATCTCCAGCAGACCATCTGAAGCTCTATCCTTCCAGGCCCCCTGTGTGCCTCTCGAGTTTTCCTTTTGTAAACTCGTGAGTGCCTTTTGTACTGTTCATACTTGTACATCCTTTGTATTCTCGCATTTGCGCCATGTTGGTGATGTAATATTATTGTAATATTTGTCACCTCTGGTGATAACTTTGTAATTGTACTCATGTGTTGGAATGTATAATGCACCATTTGCTTCCGTACTCTGATTCTTGCCTGTATTGATGCTTAGCGTATATACGTAAGGGTATTTCTGACCTGCGTATATACGTTGCAGTAACGTCTCCGTACCCGCCCGGATCGGGGCATTACGGGATGGTATCAGAGCCTAGGTTCTACATCCTCAGTACGTCCAGACGACAAATTAATGGTAAAGAAATTTGTAACTGGAATGCTTGAGTCCTGGTTATACAGTCCAACTACAAGTACAGAGTTATCTATTCTATCTTGATCATCCTTCCTTTGATTCTTAATCTCTTCCATCTTTCCCCTGTTTTGGTTTCTCGAAGCCTTTATACCAACTTAAGATATGGATATACTAGAGAGGTAGCAGCTGGTTCTAAATGAAGCTATTATATGATCTCTTCGGCTGACTCTATGGTGCTCAAGTATCCTCAGGATTGATCCTAATCGGGTTATCTTTCAGAAGTCAATAGTTGGAATTCTCTACGGATATCCTACATTCTCGGCTATATCTTTCAGAGTGATTGATGCCTGGTATTCGGAATTCTCAATTATCGGTCTTCTTTATTATGCTCAGGACTATCAGGGTTTCCTTTATTTTCAATATTCTGGCTTATTCTTGGAGGGCTATAAAGTATGCAGTACAACTGGAACTCTATTGCAAAGTAACGACATCAGATCAGTATTATTTGGTACCGTTCAAAAACTTATACAGCCAGAGGTGCAGAAGATATCTATATTCTGATTACTGTTTAGTCAACTTGAGAGCCCTACCTATAGTGCTTCATATCTTAATTGGTATAATTTCCACCCATGTCCCCTTTGTGTTCATTTTACCCCTTATCGAAATTGCGAGGACGCAATTTTTTGTAAGGTGGATGGAATGTAACACCCCGCTCCCAGAATACGTACCTAGTTGCGTATTCATATTTTCTGATCGTATTTTTCGATTTCTTCCTGTATTTATTTTGTATTATGAATTATTTATATGATCGTTTTGTCTTGGATCCGGATTCGTGGACTCAGCGTCTGCTCTTCTCTGAACCAGGTACCCGATCCTAGTGTCTTACTCAATTTGGTCTTTCCGGTAATCAGATTTGACCGATTTCAGTTTCAAACATCATTTTCCAATATTTTAGATTTTCTGTGATTTTCTGGAATTTTTCTGAATTAAAATGAAAATCTTCAAAACCGGTGTCGACCAGTGCCGCTGACCGATTCCTGAATTTTAATTTGCAAATGAAGTCAAACTTTGAGAAATCGCTTTCCCATATTTGCTTAGAATAATTTTACTATCTTAATTCATTTTTTGAAAATTTTCAGAATTTATCAGATTTCTGCCAGATTTGGTGTCGACCGATATTGGCGGCCGATTTCAGGATTTTTAATTTAAAAACTATAAAGAATTTCTTGAAATGGATTTCACCATGATTCTTAGAATAATATTCTTGATTTTTGAGAATTTTTTCGGGTCGTTCCGAGATACTTGATTTTCAGACGATTTCGGTATTTTTTCGAAAGTTTTCCGCATCCGCAAACGAATCCCGGGAATCCGCTACTCTAATTATTTTCACTTTTTCTTTCAAGAAAATATCTTTTTCTTTTCATTTTCTTTTCCTTTTTCCTTTTTCTTTCCTTCCTTTTCCTTCCACCAAATTCTCCAAACTTCTCCATTCTTCCATTATCTTCTACATTCTTCCTCCAAAAATATCTCCTTTCCTCCAAAAATATCTTCTCCAAAATATCCAACTCCTCTCCCATCACCAAGGCCGGCCAAAGAGCCACCTCACCTCTCCATTTTTACAAAAAACCCCCTCCCTAAAACATTTTTATATCTCCTTCACAATTCCAAATCCTATATAAACCTTTCCTTCTCCTTTCCACTTCATTTTCTCTTCACCAACACCTTAACCACCACCAACTCCTCCTTCATCTCCACCACAACAACTACTACAACTTCTCCAACTTCCTACCTTCATCTTCTTCCTCCTCCATCTCCATTTAAAGCACCACAACTTCAACAACTCCACCAAAGCCTTCACCTTCTCCTTTACCTTCTCCAAAAATACCACCACCATCAAAACCCTCCACAAACCCTCCACAAAACCACCACCCCATCACCACATCAAGAGCCGGCCACCTCCTTTGGATTGGGGCCGAGCTCTTCTTCGTCGGTAATATCTCCGATGATTATTCCGGTAATCGTTCGCGATTATTCCGGTAATCATTACGGTGACGATTACAACGACAAACAACTAGCATCACCATCACCTCTACTATTTTCCACCACCATCTTCACTTCCACCATCACTTTCACCATCACAACACCACCTCCATCTCCACTACTTCAACCTCCAAATATCACCTCCTTCACCTTCTTTTTCATTACTCCATCAAAATCCAACTCCTCCACCAAATAACACCACCACCAAAACAAGCACCTTTCCCTTTCTCTCTCCCTCCTCCTCTCTGTATATTGCTGACGCGGGTCTCACCCCCGCGTCCAGGCAACGCTTTAACGCGGATCTTCGCGTTCTTGGCATCTGTTTAAACGCGGCCTTCGCGTTCTTGTACCGACGCAACGCGGAGTCCATGCCCGCGTCTGTGTCCCTTTCATGTCTGCACGACGCGGAGCTAATGCCCGCGTCTGTGTTCTTCTCATGCTAACGCGACGCGGAACCCATGACCGCGTCCGCGTTCTTCTCGTGTCCTGACTTGAACGCGGGTCTCGAACCCCGCGTTTGTGGCACCTTCGCGTCTGCGATTCCTGCGTCTGCGACTCCCGCGTCTGCGACTCCCGCGTCTCACTCTCAAAACCCGCGTCTCCCTGTACACTCTCTCCTTCCATATACTTCTCTCTCTAGTTTTCCTCTCTCTTTCTCTCTCTAACTCTTTCTCTCTCCTCTTCACTTATTATATTTATGGCGCGTACGCGAGTTCCATGGATTTCAGAGTTTTCGGTTCTTCCGGAGATTTAGGCGAGTGTCCTCGCTCTCGCCACCATTTGGGTTTCCCCGCTTTCTCGGGTCGACATGTATTTTATTCCATGTTGACATGTATTTTGTATTGGGCTGAGTCCCTGTATTTGTGTATGGCCGAGTGCCAATGACTGGACATGTATTGCTTTGTGACGAATGCTTGTATTAGGGTAGTTTAATTCTTTTACATATACCATGCCTATGTTGTATTTTACTGTTTTATACCATGCGTGGCCGACACTTCGTGGTCGTTGGACTCTGGGTTTCTGCCCACTCCTGGGATGGCTAGTAGCCACCGAGAGTGCGCTTAAATCCCGAGCGTACTTGACTTCCGGACCCTTCAGCCTCCGGTCTCTCACGATCTCGAAAGGGAAGTGATTGGGACCGACAGGTCTCTCTGTCCTTCAGCCTCCGGTCTCTCACTATCTTGAAAGAGAGGTGATTGGGACTGTCAGGTTCTTCAGCTCCGCCTGGTTATCATGATCAGCACTCAGCACTTTACCACTAGATTCGTCTAGGCGAGAGGCTGCCGGATTTTCCACTCGCACCTTAAGCCGAGTTGTCCCGGTAACCTTGCCAGACGCTCCAGTGTTAAATACTGTTTGCTGTCTGTACTTCCAGCTTGCTCAGCTCCGCTTGGTTGTGCTCAGCTACTACTCTATCAACATGCCATGTATTTACCTGATATGTTAACACTTGACATGCCATTACTTCATACCTGTCATTTACATGCTACTATTTAACTCCTGTTTGTATCACCTGACAACTGAGGTGTTATCACCTGACACCAAACATGCTACTACTTGGCAAGGCCCCTTGTTATGACATGACTTGCCATCTGGACTAATATTAATCTCTTGACTTGATTGGTCACCTGCCAAATATCATCCTCCTGTCATGCTATCACTTGACACCCGGCATGATATACTTGACCTGTGATTATCTCATTTACGGGAATACTACACTTGTTATCCTACATTACATGCAGTGACTTGAATCTTGTACTTGTTATCCTGTATTATATATACAGTGACCTGAATTTATAGTACTCATGTACTCCTGAACTCCTGATCATATCTTGTACCTGCTATTCCCGTAAATTTGATAACTACCTAATAAACCATAAAACTGGACAACTTACATTAGGTCGGCGGAAACTTGCGGCTATCAATACATGTTCGTGTTTACAGTGATATTAGGCATGTTGTGCAACTAAAACTTCCGGTCTGACCTGTGGGCCTCCAGGGGACCGAGGGGAGAGCTGGCTCCCTCCTTCCTGGTACCATCTTGATAAGGGCATCCATAAGACCCTCCTGAATCGCCTTGCGGTAGGTTCCGTCACCAAGCAACGGAACATCCTGGGCCGTGGTCCCGGGTATGCACGGGACCCACTGTAAACATTGTTCGTTGATACCCCCGTTGGTTTCCAATAACAATCTTGCTTTACTCAGATGTGGATATATGTGTGCTGGGACGCTAGTTCACATATCTAGACATCAGGGTAAGACGAGTAATAATAATAATAATAAAAGATGCCAGCCATGGATCCGTTGTATGCTTTGCCGAGTTTGCTTCCATCGGGTTTTACATTGGATTTCCGGTTTTATGATTATTATCATATTAGCTACTCATATCCTGTTTTCTTACCCATGTTCCATTCCATCAGTCTCATGTTCCTATCTTACCATACCATGAGTACTTCCTGCTCGATATCACTTGTTATACATCTACCTGATTATACATGCTTATGCTCACGACACGGTTTTCAAGGCATGATTATGATTCGGTTTTATCGATACACTTGTACTTATCTCAGCACGCCATCTGGCTTTTGTATCACCACTCGCCTGGGGAGTTCTATCTGACTCCCCTGGATTCTCATGTCCAGGTCATGGAGCTTGGAGCGTGTGGATTCCCCCAGTTGTTGATCAGAGTGGCGCAGCGGTAGCATGGATCTCCAGCAGACCATCTGAAGCTCTATCCTTCCAGGCCCCCTGTGTGCCTCTCGAGTTTTCCTTTTGTAAACTCGTGAGTGCATTTTGTACTGTTCATACTTGTACATCCTTTGTATTCTCGCATTTGCGCCATGTTGGTGATGTAATATTATTGTAATATTTGTCACCTCTGGTGATAACTTTGTAATTGTACTCATGTGTTGGAATGTATAATGCACCATTTGCTTCCGTACTCTGATTCTTTCCTGTACTGATGCTTAGCGTATATACGTGAGGGTATTTCTGACCTGCGTATATACGTTGCAGTAACGTTTCCGTACCCGCCGGGATCGGGGCGTTACATATACTGTATTGTGTTCTTGTGTTGTTGTGATCTTGACGGAGGTGTACATATTGCATTACATATAGTTAGGACAAATTTGTAGGTGATTTACTCTCTTTATGTGTTCATTCTTATCGATATTGCACACATGTACGAACTGGACTTAAGGGCAAAACTCAATACAACATTCTTACCTCCCACTGGTCTTTTCCCTACCTGGCCGATTAACTTGTGGTCAGATTCCACAATGTTCCCCCGTGGACAGTCTAACCAGTTAGGAGTCGTCTATGTCTAAGTCAACCCTAGCATAGGCTTTTTTCTTTTTTTCTCTTTCTTTATTTGTTGTTTGTTTGTTTGTTTTTCTTTTTTGTAAATTGTGAAATGGATTTTAACAACAACAATTTTTTCAGTCCTAATATGAATCTATATTTCACCCCGACCTCATTTGACTCGAATAACTCTGACCCGGCTATGTACAACATAAACCAACCATATATGCTGAATTGGGATTATCCGACTCAATATGACCAATATCCCCAATCCTATGACTATAATTTTCAAAATAAGTTTCACTCTTCACAGAGTTCATTGGGATTCATCTCCCCCGAGTCAAATTTTCAATCACATTGTTCATAATTTCTACAATATTCATTCCCGATTTTGTTTCACATCCTCCTTTTCCTGAACCACTAATTAAAGAAAAATCATCATTGCAAAGGAGTTTGGAAGAAGTGATAGAGGCCTAAAAATAATTTGAAAACATGGTGGCCTCATCATATCCACAAAATTTCCATAATTTATATAGTTCTTTTCTAGAACCACTCAAAGAAAAATCATTATGGGAAAAAACTATGGAATTCGTGCAAGAGACCGAGCGAATAATGCAAAATATGATTGACTTCCAATGTCCATCAAATGTTCATATGAATCAAGAATCATGTCATTTTAGAAATCTAGCTTCAATTCATCATACCAACCTGAACTTGACCAACATCAAATTCTTGATAGTTTGGCAAGTTATCCATTTCCTGAAATTGAACTTGAAGATGAATGTGAACCTGAGCTTCAATTTAATGATTCGAGACTAATTCTTGAATCAATATCAACTCCTGTAGTGTTACCTAAACTAAGTAACATTCTTGAGCCAGTTTTGATTCCCATAATTCCTGAATTTGAATCGATCATTTCACCCATTCACATTCCTTCCGTGGACAAAAATCAAGATTCAATTTCATTACATCCATTTGAACTTGCCTAAAATTTTGAGAACCATCTTGACATTTTAGCAAGTTATCCTTTTTCTAAAATTGAACTTAAGCTTGAAAGTGATCCTGAACCTCAAGTTGGTAATTCCATTTCATTTTTTGATTCAATAATGACTCTGGTATTTTTACCAGATTTTTTCTCTATCCGGAGTCAACATTGAATCCTGTACCAGTACACCGTAAAATTGAATCACCAATATCTTATGCTCACACTTCATTGATGGAAAAAGTGTGTAAACATTAAAATTCTTTAGTCTGGACCCCATTTTTGAACCAATTTTGACTCCCCCTTTTGAATCTCGACTTGATCTAAGTCAAAATTTTGAGTCAGTATCGATTTTAGTTCCTGTTCCATTTGAGTCCAAATCAATCATCTCCTAAAATCACACTTCATTGTTGGACAAGAATGTTGAAGAAAATGACTCAGTAATTATTTTTGAAAATTGAAAATTATATGGGGATAATTTTTTAAATAAGACCATTCACTCAATCATTCTTTAACTGGGTCGTATTCATTCTTTAACTGGGTCGTATTAGAGAGGTCACTGGTAGGTTTCTGCAAGATCCACGATTTCTGAATTGGGCTGCATTTTGTGGACCAATTAGACCACCACCGGAGCCACCACCATGAGGTAATTCTTCCTTCCCTATTTTGTTTCATGCATATACACATTCGTGTTGCGTTAAGGACAATGCATGAGATAAGTGTGGGGGAGGATTTACTAACATAGTTAGTTTTACATTTTCTTTCTTTTACACCTCTTTTTAGGAACTTTTTAAAATTTTCTTTTATATAAAAACTCTTTTCTTTTCTTTTTACAAAACTTTTTGAAATAAGATAAATAGTTTTGATTTAAGAAAATTCAGATTATCTTAGGAATTAGGAAGACCTAAAATTATGAATTTTTAAACCGAGTCAAAATAATAAATCTTATTTAAATTTTAGGATAAGAAAGAAAAATTGAAAAGATAATTTGATCTTGAATTTTTTGCCTTAGATATATGCACTTCACACTTACACAATTTTTTGAGATTGAAACTGTAATACCCCGTTTCCAGAATACGTACTTAGTTGCGTATTCAGTTTTCCGATCGTATTTTTTGATTTACTTCCTGTAATTGACCGAATTTAATTTCAAATATTATTTTCCAATATTTTAGATTTTATATGATTTTCTGGAATTTTCCTGAATTAATTGAAAATCTTTAAAACCGGTGTCAACCAGGGTCGCTGATCGATTCCCGGATTTTTATCTTACAAACGGTTAGGAAATTCTAGAAAGTCCTTTAGGCATTATTTCTTAGAATCGTATTTCTTACCTAAATACTTTTTCTGGAAATTTTATGATTTTATGAAAATTCCACCGGAGTCGGTAGCTAACTGATTCCGGGATTTTTAGTTTTAAAACTATAAATTATTTCTCCAAACGAATTTCACCATGAGTCTTAAAATATTATTATTGATTTTTGGTAAATTTTACGAGTCGTTCCGAGATACTTGAATTTCGGACGATTTCGGTATTTTCCGAAATGTTTTCCGCATCTTCGACTTAAACCCGGGAACTTGTCTTTTTAATATTTTATTTTCTAAGTCCAAGAAAATATCTTCATTTATAAATTCTTTTCCTTTTTCCTTTCTCTTGTTTTCCTTTCCTTCCTTCACAAGCCACAAGATTTCCAATTTCCAAAAATTCCAAATTTTTCCAATTTTCCAACAAACTCCACAAAACTCCACACACTTCCTCATTAATGCCCTCTTTCTCTCTCTCTTCCATGGCCGGCCAAGTGGCCAAAAAGAGGGACACCTCATCCTCTCCTATTTGCAAAAAGCCCCCTCTCTTCTACATAAATTGCATCTCCTTCTCAAAATCAAAATCTTATATAAACTTTTCCTTTACATTTCTATCTCTTTTCTTCACTTCAACAAAGAATTAGCCCTCACCACTTCCTCTTCCATCTCAACCTCAACCCCAACTCCAAAAACACCAAGGTCTTCATCTCCATCTCAAGCAACCACTACTTTTAGCTTGGAATCGTATCCCTCTTCGTCGTTTACATCGCCAAGGATCAAGTTGGGGATATTGTCGACAACAACCTTTTCGGAACTCGTAAAGCTTCAAGTAGCCGTTCTTTGTGAGTATTTTTACTCACCAAGACTTGTTCAATTCCTAGTATACTGGTGGTTACAATTCATGTATGCTTATGCCTTCAAAATCATGTTTTTGGACCATCAAACACAACCATCAGAGATTCTGTTCTGCACTCTGTTTTCCCACGATTAGTCGACTTGACCTAGGTATTAGTCGACTAACCCGTCTGTTTTGAAACGTAACCTTTTCTGGAACACAGTTTTAGTCGCCTTAGACTATCTATTAGTCGACTAGAAATCTTCGTTAGTCGACTACACTTTCCACCCTAGTCGACTAACTTTTCCTGAATCAGAAACTCAACTCTCTGTATCACAGACTTAGTCGACTTTAGTATCTGTTGGTCGACTTATAATCATAGTTAGTCGACTAACCCTTCCACCTAGTCGACTAACTTTTCCTGAAACAGAATTTCAACTCTCTGGAACCCAGTTTTAGTCGACTAATCCAGACTGTTAGTCGACTAGAGACCACTATTAGTCGACTAACCATTCCACCTAGTCGACTAATTCAGGCTGTCTGTTATAGTTGCCTTCCTTTCTGAATTTGGATCTTACCCTTGATACATGTGTGGTATATTATTCTTGTTTATGCTTCATGACTGGTACCTCATGACCTATTACTTGATGGATGCTACTTCTTGCTACTTCATGACTTGTTGTTATATAGTCTTACTTCATAACTTGTTAAATAAGGAATATCTCCATTTCATCATGCCATCACTTAACACCAAGCATGATACACTTGACTTTTGTATAAAATGGACCAACTTACATGTGGGTCGGGGGAAACATGCGGATATCGATATGTGTTCGTGTTTACAGTGGTATTAGGTATATTGTACAATCATATTTTCGGTCTAACCTGTGGGCCTCCAGGGGACCGAGGGGAGTTCTTGCTCCCTCCTTACTGGTACTATCATGATAAGGGCATACATAAGTCCCTCCTGTTAGCCTAGCGGCTGGTTTCCGTCATCAAGCAACGGAACAATCCTGGACCGTTGTCCCGGGCATGTACGGGACCCACTGTAAACATAGTTCGTTGATAATCCCGCTGGTTTCCAATAACAACCTTGCTTTACTAGGATATGGATCTATGTGCCCTGGGACGCTGGGTCACATAGCTAGATATCACAGTAAGACAAGTAATAATAATAAAGGACGTTAACTGTGGATCTATTGTATTCGGACTTTTACTCTTTATGCTTCCATTACTTGTTGATTTGTATTTATTATACTGTTCTAACTCTCATATTCTTGTCTCTTAGCCATTTGGCTGTAGCCTGTTCATTGTTGGGAGGTCCTGACTCCCTTGGATTTGTATATTCAGGTTCCGAAGCTTGGATCGAAGTGGAGCCTTCCACCGAGGATCAAGCTTTTCTTAGTGAGCAGGCAGACTAGTTCCAGTCCTTTGTGCCAGACTTCTCTTTTTGACTCACGAGATCTTCATCCTACTCGTGAGCATTTTGTGTTCATATTGTATCTTTTACTTTTGGACTTGGTTGTGATAAAAGATACATGTAATGTGTAATATTTTATCATATCTTGTGATAACTTGTACTTGTACTTTTAAGTTGGCATATGTATGTATATCACGCTTTGTCGTGTACTCTGATCCTTGTTGTACTAGATGCTTAGCGTATATACGTGGGAGCATTTTCTGACCTACGTATATACGTCGCAGTGACGTCCCCGTATCCGTGGGATCGGGGCGTTACAGGTTGGTATCAGAGCCTAGGCTCTCACACCTATAGTACAATCAAGCAGCAAATTAATGAAATTTGCTATTGCCAACTACAATGTACAAAGTTATCTAGTCCTTCTTGATTCCTTCTTGATTCCTTCCCTTATATCCTAAAATCCTTCCATTTTTTCAAATTCCAGTTATCTTTTACCAACTAAGTATGGAGAGAAGGTCGGGTCGTAACAACCTTGGGCAAGCATCAAATGGACCCACGGGAGAGAATGTCGATATTCTGAGGGTTATTCAGACGATGATGGAGAATCAGCAACAACAGACGGAACTCCTTCGGCAAGAGTTAGCAGCTCCAAAGGAACAGAGGCCGGGAAATATTTCAGACTTCAGACGGCTGCAACCAGCCATATTCACGGGTGAAGAGAAACCCCTGGATGCTGAGCAATGGCTGACAGATACCTCAGACTTGTTGAATGCATCTCGAGTTCCAAAGGAGAATCAGGTGGAGGTTGCTAAGATTCAATTGAAGGATATAGCCAGAACATGGTGGCTAGCTGAGGAGGCAAGATTGGAGAAGCCTGTCACCTGGGACACATTCTCCAAGAGTTTCTATAGCAGATTCTTTCCTGCCACTGCTCAGAAGGACATGGAAGAGCAGTTTATCCGACTTCAGCAAGGGAATAGGTCCGTGGACGAGTATGCCGCGGAATTTCTCAGACTTAGCCGCTTTGCTCCATACATGGTAACTGATGAGGAGAAGCGGGCAAGTAGATTTCAGCAGGGCTTGCAGATGGACATCCAGGTCTTCTTAATGCCCCAGCAGCTGAAGACTTATTCAGAAGTTCTCACCATAGCTCGAGAAGTGGAGCGTGGGCTAGAGAAGAAGCAAGTGAACCAGATGAGGAACCAGGCCATGAAGAGGCCATTTCCACCAATGGGAAGAGGAGGCCCACACAGAGCAGCAAAGGTTCAGACAATGAGGCAACCATTCCGACCAGCTCCTTACCAGACGGCCCAACCATTATCCCTCTGTAGCTATTGTCAGAAACCAGGTCACATTCGACAGAATTGCCGTAGGGCAAATGGATTATGCTTGGTATGTGGTTCCCGAGACCATTCCATAGAAGCCTGTCCACACAGAAGAATGGGGATAGCCGGCCAAGCTTTGCCAGCACTACCGGGACCAAATGGACAGAGATCACTTCCAGGGCCACTTGGACAGAGGAATCAAGGACCGGTGATTAGGAGAGCTCTTCCCCCTCCTTCACAGCAAGCTATTCGCCCAGTCCAAAGAGGAGCTAGGACTGCTGCAGGGCGTGGAAGGGGTCAAGCTTACAACTTGACGGAAGAAGAGGCTGGGACTTCTGAGGAAGTGATAACAGGTAAAATCAGGGTACACTCAAAACCTGTTTTAGCTCTCTTCGATTCCGGTGCTTCCCATTGTTATATCTCAGATCATTTTGTGGCATTGCATTCTATACCTGTTAGATCTTTAGACCACAAATGGGAGATTAGTACAGGGAATGGAGTAGTCATATCTACTAGAGTTTGTGCTGATTGTCCAGTAGAACTTTGTAACAAGACCTTGGCCATAGATATGCTCGTACTAGACACCAAAGGGTACGACGTAATCTTAGGCATGACCTGGCTCAGTCAATATTATGCAGTTATTGACTGTAGGGAGAAGAAGATTAATTTCAGAATCCCTCTTCAGCCTGAATTCCAATTTAGTGGAGAAGTGAAGTCTACCAAGAGAAAAACTCGGATGACTACTTCGGAGATTCAAAAGAAGGGAATACCGGTGTGGGATGAATTCCCAGAGGTGTTTGCTGAGATTTCAGGACTGCCACCTGAAAGGATGATTGAGTTTTCTATTGATACTGTGCCTGGAGCAGCTCCTATATCCAAGGCTCCGTACAGGATGGCACCGACAGAGTTAGAGATTCTAAAGAAGCAGCTGCAGGAATACTCTGATAAGGGATTGATTCGGCCAAGCACTTCACCATGGGGAGCTCCAGTATTATTGGCAAACAAGAAGGATGGTGGTAAAAGGCTTTGTATTGATTATAGAGAATTGAACAAAGTTACCATCAAGAACAAGTATCCCTTACCAAGGATTGATGATCTGTTTGATCAGCTTCATGGAGCCCGAGTATTCTCTAAATTAGATTTACAATCGGGTTACCATCAGCTAAGGGTGAAGAAAGAGGATATTCCGAAGACGGCATTCAGGACCCGTTATGGCCACTATGAGTTTCTAGTTATGCCTTTCGGAGTCACCAATGCCCCTTCAGTTTTTATGGATTTGATGAACAGAGTGTTCTCGCCCTATTTGGATCAGTTTGTAGTGGTTTTTATAGATGACATCCTGATCTATTCAAAGAGCAACAGGGAGCATGCAGAACACTTGAGGATAGTATTGCAGACTCTCCAGCAGGAGCAGCTTCATGCTAAGAGGAGCAAGTGTGACTTTTGGTTGGACAGTATAGCCTTCCTTGGACACATGGTTTCAGCAGAAGGAATTTCAGTTGATCCCAGCAAAGTCCAGGCAGTGAAGGATTGGCCAATTCCAAGGACGGTGACGGAGATTAAGAGTTTTCTTGGACTAGCCGGATATTACAGACGCTTTGTCCAAGATTTCTCTAAGATTGCAGCCCCGTTGACCAAGCTCACCCGGAAAGGGGAAAGATACATATGGACAGAAGAATGTACTGCAGCCTTTGAGCAATTGAAGCAGAGACTCATTTCAGCTCCAATCTTGAGGACCCCCTCAGGGAGAGGAGGGATGGTCATATTCAGTGATGCATCAGGAAAAGGCCTGGGGTGTGTACTAATGCAACATGATCATGTCATAGCATATGCATCTAGGCAACTGAAGACTCATGAGCGGAATTACCCAACTCATGACTTGGAACTAGCAGCTGTTATATTTGCCTTAAAGATCTGGAGGCATTATCTTCTGGGAGACAAAGTGTTGATATACACGGATCACAAGAGCCTCAAATATATTTTCACACAGAAGGAATTGAACATGAGGCAGAGGCGGTGGCTGGAGCTTATGGCGGACTATGATATAGACTTGCAATATCATCCGGGCAAGGTCAATACAGTTCCAGATGCACTGAGCAGGAAGCCAGAGAATAGAGTGCTAGTCCAACTTACTCAGCAGAAGGAGTTGATTCAAGACATCATAAAATTGGACTTAATGGTAGTTCGAGGAGTTGATAAGGCAGGACAGTACATGACCTTGCAGATTCAGTCAGCATTGATAGATGAGATCAAGGAAGCTCAAAAGGAAGACCCCAGATTACAGCAATTCCGAGCTCAAGTAGAGGCTGGATTGAGGACTGATATCAGTATTCATCCGGATGATGCCTTGTATTTTGGTAGCAGACTTTGTGTTCCCCAAGGAGAAGTTCGACAGAAGATTCTAGCAGAAGCACACAGTTCAGCCTATTCCATACACCCAGGGGGAAACAAAATGTATCAGGACATAAAGAAGCAGTTTTGGTGGAATGCTATGAAAAGGGAGATAGCTCAGTATGTAGCCAAGTGCTTAGTCTGTCAGCAGATAAAGATAGAGCATCAGAGATCAGCTGGACTTCTACAACCCTTACCAATACCCGAATGGAAGTGGGAGCACATCACCATGGATTTTGTTACGGCATTACCTCGTAGTCCTAAGGGTAATAATGCTGTATGGGTAATCATTGATCGCCTCACCAAATCAGCCCACTTCATACCGTTCAGGGTAGGCCAGACAACAGAGGTTTTGGCAGACAAGTACATGAAGGAGATAGTTCGTCTACATGGAGTTCCAGTTAGTATTGTATCAGACAGAGACACAAGATTCAGATCACATTTCTGAGAAAGTCTCCAAGAAAGTCTAGGAACTCGTCTGAAATTTAGTACTTCATATCATCCTCAAACAGACGGACAATCTGAAAGGACTATCCAAATTCTTGAAGACATGTTGCGGGCTTGCATGATTGAATTCCAGGGATCATGGGAAGATCATCTTCACTTGGCTGAATTTTCTTATAATAACAGCTATCAGGCAAGTATCAAGATGGCACCATTTGAAGTATTGTATGGAAGGAAGTGTAGGTCACCGATTTGTTGGGACGAAGTCGGTGAGAGGAGACTTTTGGGGCCAGAGATCCTGATTCAGACAACAGATAAAGTCAGAATCATTAGAGATCACCTCAGGGCAGCGCAGAGCCGACAGAAGAGTTGGGCTGACACACAGAGAAGGCCATTGGAATTCCAGACTGGAGATCATGTGTTTTTGAAGATATCACCTACAAAAGGAGTAATCCGGTTCGGTACTCGTGGAAAGCTTAGTCCGAGATATATCGGCCCATTCGAGATTTTGGACCGTGTGGGAGATGTGTCTTACCGATTGGCATTACCGCCATCGTTGGACGGAGTTCACAATGTATTCCACGTATCACAGTTGAGGAAGTATGTCAAGGATGATAGTCATATCCTGGATCACTCCGAACTGGAACTACAACCGGATTTGTCTTATCAAGAGCAACCGATGGCCATTTTGGACAGAAGTGTCAAGACATTGAAGAATAAGGCTATACCATTAGTGTTGGTGTCTTGGAACAGGCATGCGCCAGGAGAGGCCACGTGGGAACGAGAGGATGTTTTCCGTGAGCGTTATCCGCAACTCTTCACAACTTAATTGGTAAGATTCCTTCTTTCTATCCTTCTCTACTGTTATCCTTCTTCTCATCCTTCCTTGCTGTTACCTTTCACTTTCTGAAATTTCGAGGACGAAATTTTTGTAAGGTGGATGGATTGTAATACCCATTTCCAGAATACGTACTTAGTTGCGTATTCAGTTTTCCGATCGTATTTTTCGATTTACTTCCTGTAATTGACCGAATTTAATTTCAAATATTATTTTCCAATATTTTAGATTTTATATGATTTTCTGGAATTTTCTGAATTAATTGAAAATCTTTAAAACCGGTGTCGACCAGGGTCGCTGATCGATTCCCGGATTTTTATCTTACAAACAGTTAGGAAATTCTAGAAAGTCCTTTAGGCATTATTTCTTAGAATGTATTTCTTACCTAAATACTTTTTCTGGGAATTTTATGATTTTATGAAAATTCCACCGGAGTCGGTGGCTAACTGATTCCGGGATTTTTAGTTTTAAAACTATAAATTATTTCTCCAAACGAATTTCACCATGAGTCTTAAAATATTATTATTGATTTTTGGTAAATTTTACGAGTCGTTCCGAGATACTTGAATTTCGGACGATTTCGGTATTTTCCGAAATGTTTTCCGCATCTTCGACTTAAACCCGGGAACTTGTCTTTTTAATATTTTTATTTTCTAAGTCCAAGAAAATATCTTCATTTATAAATTCTTTTCCTTTTTCCTTTCTCTTGTTTTCCTTTCCTTCCTTCACAAGCCACAAGATTTCCAATTTCCAAAAATTCCAAATTTTTCCAATTTTCCAACAAACTCCACAAAACTCCACACACTTCCTCATTAATGCCCTCTTTCTCTCTCTCTTCCATGGCCGGCCAAGTGGCCAAAAAGAGGGACACCTCATCCTCTCCTATTTGCAAAAAGCCCCCTCTCTTCTACATAAATTGCATCTCCTTCTCAAAATCAAAATCTTATATAAACTTTTCCTTTACATTTCTATCTCTTTTCTTCACTTCAACAAAGAATTAGCCCTCACCACTTCCTCTTCCATCTCAACCTCAACCCCAACTCCAAAAACACCAAGGTCTTCATCTCCATCTCAAGCAACCACTACTTTTAGCTTGGAATCGTATCCCTCTTCGTCGTTTACATCGCCAAGGATCAAGTTGGGGATATTGTCGACAACAACCTTTTCGGAACTCGTAAAGCTTCAAGTAGCCGTTCTTTGTGAGTATTTTTACTCACCAAGACTTATTCAATTCCTAGTATACTGGTAGTTACAATTCATGTATGCTTATGCCTTCAAAATCATGTTTTTGGACCATCAAACACAACCATCAGAGATTCTGTTCTGCACTCTGTTTTCCCACGATTAGTCGACTTGACCTAGGTATTAGTCGACTAACCCGTCTGTTTTGAAACGTAACCTTTTCTGGAACACAGTTTTAGTCGACTTAGACTATCTATTAGTCGACTAGAAATCTTCGTTAGTCGACTACACTTTCCACCCTAGTCGACTAACTTTTCCTGAATCAGAAACTCAACTCTCTGTATCACAGACTTAGTCGACTTTAGTATCTGTTGGTCGACTTATAATCATAGTTAGTCGACTAACCCTTCCACCTAGTCGACTAACTTTTCCTGAAACAGAATTCCAACTCTCTGGAACCCAGTTTTAGTCGACTAATCCAGACTGTTAGTCGACTAGAGACCACTATTAGTCGACTAACCATTCCACCTAGTCGACTAATTCAGGCTGTCTGTTATAGTTGCCTTCCTTTCTGAATTTGGATCTTACCCTTGATACATGTGTGGTATATTATTCTTGTTTATGCTTCATGACTGGTACCTCATGACCTATTACTTGATGGATGCTACTTCTTTCTACTTCATGACTTGTTGTTATATAGTCTTACTTCATAACTTGTTAAATAAGGAATATCTCCATTTCATCATGCCATCACTTAACACCAAGCATGATACACTTGACTTTTGTATAAAATGGACCAACTTACATGTGGGTCGGGGAAACATGCGGATATCGATATGTGTTCGTGTTTACAGTGGTATTAGGTATATTGTACAATCATATTTCCGGTCTAACCTGTGGGCCTCCAGGGGACCGAGGGGAGTGCTTGCTCCCTCCTTACTGGTACTATCATGATAAGGGCATACATAAGTCCCTCCTGTTAGCCTAGCGGCTGGTTTCCGTCATCAAGCAACGGAACAATCCTGGACCGTTGTCCCGGGCATGTACGGGACCCACTGTAAACATAGTTCGTTGATAATCCCGCTGGTTTCCAATAACAACCTTGCTTTACTAGGATATGGATCTATGTGCCCTGGGACGCTGGGTCACATAGCTAGATATCACAGTAAGACAAGTAATAATAATAAAGGATGTTAACTGTGGATCTATTGTATTCGGACTTTTACTCTTTATGCTTCCATTACTTGTTGATTTGTATTTATTATACTGTTCTAACTCTCATATTCTTGTCTCTTAGCCATTTGGCTGTAGCCTGTTCATTGTTGGGAGGTCCTGACTCCCTTGGATTTGTATATTCAGGTTCCGAAGCTTGGATCGAAGTGGAGCCTTCCACCGAGGATCAAGCTTTTCTTAGTGAGCAGGCAGACTAGTTCCAGTCCTTTGTGCCAGACTTCTCTTTTTGACTCACGAGATCTTCATCCTACTCGTGAGCATTTTGTGTTCATATTGTATCTTTTACTTTTGGACTTGGTTGTGATAAAAGATACATGTAATGTGTAATATTTTATCATATCTTGTGATAACTTGTACTTGTACTTTTAAGTTGGCATATGTATGTATATCACGCTTTGTCGTGTACTCTGATCCTTGTTGTACTAGATGCTTAGCGTATATACGTGGGAGCATTTTCTGACCTACGTATATACGTCGCAGTGATGTCCCCGTATCCGTGGGATCGGGGCGTTACAGAAACAAGACTGAAAATGTCATAAAAAATATAAAAAAATGACAATAATAAAAACCACTTATTGAAGTTGAGTAATATGCCTTAGGAAGCAAGATTATTCACGCCTAAAATGGTGAATAAAAATAAAATAATCCCCTTTAGTTTTGTGGCCTTATTTACTCGAGTCCTTAAGTCAGAGTGTTATTTTCTCATCTGGTGCCCTAAAACTATCTGGTTTGGGAGTCACCGGCTAAAAGCTCACTACCCGGGTAAATAAGAAATCTTAAGAAAACTAAGGAAAGGAAAAAATAAAAAAATAAATATACACAAATCAATGGCATGAAAGTTTGAGTCAATATCCCAAAAATCTTCACAGTTCACAAAGTGCATATTTTTCTAAGAGTTTTATGAAAAATTAAAGAATAGATTCAATTTTAAATTCTTACATTTAATTTATAACAAGATTTTGTATTTAGACTTAGTTTAAGAAAGAATAATTTCTGGTTAAGCTATAACCATGAATCACTTAAATTTTTGCAAAAATATTTCAATACTTTTCTTTATTTCAAAATACGGTTTCAAAATACTAACATTTGATTTATTTCTTTATGGATTTTGTGGGTGTAATCCGCTAAAAACCCTCGGAGACAAAAATCATCCTCTAGGAAAAACCTAGAGGTTTAACGGCTTGTTGCACACGCTCAGTGCAATCGCGTCACCTGTGAAAGTGGTGTAATACTCTTCTTAGTTAGTTTTTCTATTTTGCTCGAGACGAGCAAAAGATAAGTATGGGGGTGTGATTAGTCTCTAAAATTGTATATATAATACAACATCTTCACATTTATTTAATATTAAATCCTGCTAATAGCACCTGTCTTGTATGTTTCTAGGCCCCTAGCATGAAATGAAGAAGAAGCTCAAAAATCTAATTTAATTGGTGATTAAAAGCCTACAAAAATAACAATTGACCTTGGAGGGTGGTTTCGTCAAACCGGGTGCCCAAATTCAGAATCTAAGAAGTACAGCTGACAGGGGGACAAGCGGGGAGCACGTAGCAGGCGGCTCCCGCGCGCGACCCTAGAAGTGCCTCGAAAATGCGGCAAAAGCCGCATTTCTGCGGTAAGAACTTGGAGCCGCGCGTCGTGATTTGACGCGCGGCTCCGTACACGCTCCCTGGTGCCCTATTTCCCCTATATATACCCTGGGATTTCCAGAGCTGAAGGAGGAGGAGTTTTAAGGATAGTTTTTAGGTTTTTTCTCTATGTTGTAGTTATAAGGTAGTTTAAGTTAGATCTTCTTCTTCTTCCTCTTTGTATTTTTCATTTAGATCTTGTAATAGAAAAGAGAGTAGTACATGGGTGGAAAGCAAGAGTACTTATAATAGAAGGTGACAATTTATAAAAGGTTCTCTCTTTATCTCTTCTTGTTATCTTCTCTCTAACTTCTTTTACATGTTTAGCTAATTTTCTTTTCATGGCAACTAACTACTAACCACTAAGCACTAACTTGCTAACTTCTTACTTGATAATCCACATTAATCTAATAGCCTTTACTTGGTCTTACTCTTGCAAGAGTCATTGATGACTCATGGTGATGGATTCTAACACTCTAACATCCTAACTCTCTAACAAGCTAACATTACTTTATTCCATACTTGCTCTTATTTAATTTTGATGGTTTAAGTGTAACTTGCACTTGTTTGTTGAGTTTAGATGTGATGAGTTATCTTAGGGTCATGCTTTGAAACGCTCTTGAATCAAGGACTAGTGATGGTCAAGGATACATGTGAGGAAACTATCACTAAGAGGTTAGCATGGTTAGTGGAGCCATTAGTTGTTAGTAGTTATGAATTTTCTTTCCTTTTTTTACTTTATTTTAGAAATATACCAAAAACCACAAGTACATTATTTTCTATGTTTTTCACTTCTTTGTGTTTCTCCGTACTCTTCTCTTTTCACCTTTTCTTTTCTTTTCTTTTAAATCTTTAAAACATAGAAGAAATTGTTAACAACTGACGTGAATATAAACTGTTAATACTTCTATCGCCTCCCGTCAGTGTGGATTCGACCCATTGAGTCAATGCTATAACAGAAGTATTAGGAAGCCAAAGCACACACTTTTAACTCTTGATTTCAAAACATACACTTTTCGTGCGCGATTTTCCTATGATCAGCAGGGAGCGCGGTCGTGGTCGTGGATGTTCCTTCTCACCGCCACATCAGTCTACCGGTGGCCAACCTCAATGCCAGATCTACAGTCATTTGACCATTATGCTAACCAATGCTACAATCGTTATGATGATTCGCAAGCCCAACTACTTTTCTCCGCTCTTATGGGAATAGTCCAGTCGATCCCAACTGGTATGTTGACTCCGGAGTCACTCATCACCTAATGGCTGACATTGTGAATCTGGCGGTTCACTCAGAATATCAGGGACCCGACAGAGTTTGCATGGGTAACAGGACAGGTTAGCCTATCCGATTTACTGGTGCTTCTTTATTGTGTTCTCCTGTTTCTTTCTTTGTCTTGAAAAATCTTTTACATGTTCCTGATGTCATCAAAAATCTTCTGTTTGTTAGTCAATTTACCGATCTACTGGTGCTTCTTTATTGTGCTCTTGCTGATGGCGATCTAATGATGAATACTCCTTATATAAGTGCTCAACAGGGTTTTTCCTCCCGTATTTAAGGATAATGAAACAAATGATTTCAGAAAAGAAAGCATCAGAAGTTTACAATAGGTAAACCAGAAAAGTACACACTGATAATTTGGAGAAGAAAAAATTTCAGTATATAATTCACAAAGAAATTACATTAATATATAAACAAATGGAGAGTAAAATAAAGAAAGTATACATATCTAGATACAATGCATCAAATGTCTATATGAAAGTATATATGTCTAGATATAATGTATCACATGCCATATATATGTCTAGAAATAATGTATCACATGTTGTATAAGGGTATCTAACACCCCCCTCAAACTCACGGTGGATCAAACATCGAGATTTTGAGCAAAATCTTGTGAAACTGAGTCAAGGTCTGTGCCTTGGTGAATAACCAACTGAGCTCTGGAAGGAACATAGAGAAGAGTGATCATGCCTTTTTCATATTCCTGACGAGTAATATAACAGTCGATTTCAATATGTTTTGTGCGATCATGAAAGACATGTTTAAAGGTGATAGCAATGACACTCTTGTTGTCACAATGCATTGAAATAGGAGCAACCATAGAGACACTCATATCGCATAGGAGGTCACGTAACCACCGAAACTCTAAAGTTGTATCAGCCATAACACGATATTCAGCCTCGGTGCTGGACCGAGACACAACATCCTGACGCTTGCTATGTCAAGAAATGAGAGAGGACCCTACAAAAATGCACAAGCCTGTGGTGGAGCAGCGTGTGTCCGGATCATCAGCCCATCCAGCGTTAGAATAAGCTCGTAGAGAAAGAGACGAATTAGAATTGTATAGCAATGATCGAGAGATGGTTCTTCAGAGATAACGAAACATACGAAATAATGCCACATAATGAACTGATGTGCGAGCACTAACAAACTGACTGAGGACATGAAAAACCAGAGAAATATCTGGTCGAGTAGCAGAAAGATATATAAGGGATTCCAGCAGGGTATCGTGTAGGCTGCGATATGGAGTACCATCATTGCATCTGTGTTTGAGATGAAGCTCTATAGATTTGAAAATAGAAGAGAATGTAGGAGTAGCAGAATCACTCAGGGTGGCTTGCTCAAGAAGATCAGCAATGTACTTTCGCTGAGAGAGAAGATAGCATGAGAGAAGTCGGCAACCTCAATACCAAGAAAATAGCGGAGAAACCCAAATCTTTCATTTCAAACTCAGATTGAAGACGCCGCGTTAGAGATGCCATGGCAACAGGATCACCGGTAATAATCGTGTCATCAACATATAAGCTGAGAAGCACAATTCTATGGGGAGTGGGTGCCAAAATATTGCATAATCAGCCATGCTTTGTGTGTAACCAGCAGATAGGAGAGACTGTCGAAAGCACTCATACCAAGCATGGGGTGCCTATTTTAGACCATAAAAAGCTCGTCGAACTGTATATATATGCCCAAGTGATGCAGAAACATCAAGAGGAGACTGCATATAAACAACCTCAGAGAGATCACCATTCGGAAAGGCATTTTTAACATCCATCTGATAGAGTGGCCATCGTCCAGCAGCAGCAAGAGCAATAAGTGTGCAAATAGATGTCATTTTGGCCACATTAGCCAATGTCTCCTCATAATCAATACCATACTCTTGTGTGAATCCCCTAGCAACAAGATGAGCCTTGTACTATTCAACAGAATCATCAGATTTGGTGCTGATTTTATATATCCATTTGCAGCTTATTGAATTTGTATCAAGTGGCATGGGAACAAGATCTCAAGTATGGGTGCATTGGAACATTGTTAGTTCCTCATTCATTGCATGTTGCCATTCTGAAGATTTGACAGCCTCAGAATATGACTTAGGTTCATGTAGAGACTTAATAGCAGAGACATATGCTGAAAACTCAGGAGAATATTGTTGGCCCAGAGGCCTTCCAGTCTAGTTTTGATGATGATTAACTTATGTAGTTATAGTTTACTAATAATCTTGTGATATTTAATTTCAGATATTTAAGCAAGATATTAGTAGGTGATTAGCTTCAACAAAGGTGTTTTGGAGCTTTCACATGGTGATTAAAGAGTCCGAGCGTCAAAGTTCATATCTAGCACTCGTTTGGAGTCAACCTCAGTGGATCACGTTTGGATCGAGTCGACTTGGAGACGGCACTCTACAAGAAGACTTCGATATATTGTTTAGTTTTTAATTTAGATCCATTGTTAAAGATTAGATAGTGTGATATGCTCAAGTTCACAACACACACACTTGTTTCAAGTTTCATGTTTGTTGGTTTTCAATTTTTGGTTTAACCGATATTAGTTTTCATGTCAAAAACATTGATATATATCTCTTTCATGTATATTAGATTCTATCCATATACAACATGCTTCAAAGTTATTAAAATATCATGTTTTTGTAGTTGGATGAGTTTTGGACAAAACGGTTTTCCATTTCAAAAATTCAAGTTTTAGAAAATACGGATTTTGGTTTTCGGCAAAATTTGTAAGTCACAAAAGTGGTTCAAAATGTTTGTAACATGATTTGATTTTTTTCTCAAACATGTTTGTATTTCAAAGATATAACATGAACTGATTTTTGTGAAATTTATGAGATTTTATTGGATTTATTTGACAATAAAATGACAAATTTTTAGACCCTGAATTTTGCCTGCCAGGCCCTGGCGGTCGACCGGGACGGTCGACCGACCGGACAGGTCGACGATGTGCACAAGACGGGCACAAAGGCCAGCTTGTTTGGCCGGTCGACCGAGCGGTCGACCGACTGAAGTCAACCCACTCTCGGGTTGGCCCGGTCGACCGGCCAGAGAGCTGTTGCTCTCTGGTTCTGGGCACGGTCGACCGGGCGTTCGACCGGCAGGCTCAACAGTCATAAATTTGACCGTTGGCCGGTCGACCGGCCGGTCGACCGGAAGGTCATTTTTGACCTTTCAGCCTGCCAACGGGCAGAATTTTTATGGGGGTTGTAAATACCCCATTTGAAGTTAGTTTTTCACAATAATTTTGAGAGCAAAAATTTCCTACTTCTCTAGTGTTTTAAGAGCAAGTTTTTCAAAAGAGTTTTTGGGTTTAAAAGATCAATCTTCATTTATTTTTAAAGTGTTTGTTAATTCAAAGAAAATAGTCTTTTGGGAATTATTTTTGTCTAAAAATTCTATATCTATTTGGAGTTTTTCTCAAGCTTTTTATTTGTTTCACACACTTTGTTTTTTCTCACACTTGAGCTTATCATTCTATCCTATCTATTAGGATCTTTGTTTTGTGGGAAAAGAAGTTGTTTGTGGTTGTTAGACCACAAAGTTGTAAACCTTCCATTGATTGTGATATCCCTCTAGTGAGAGGTGATTGAGTTGATATCCCTCTAGTGAGAGGTGATAGTGAAAGTGGTGTTTGACTCTCTCTAGTGAGAGGTGGAGATTGTGTTGGAATCCCTTAAGTGTGAGGTGATTGTGTTTGTGTGGCTTTGAGCCTAATCCCTCTAGTGAGAGGTGGATTGTAGTTTGGCTAAGTGCCTATCCCTCTAAGTGTAGAGGTGATTGAGTTTGTTGTGCCTTGCCTCTAGTGAGAGGTTGTATTGGAGAGAGGAGTTGTGTACTCCCATGTTGTATTTGCCCAAATCCTCAGTAGAGGTTCCCTGTGTGGGAAGTCCTGTGTGGACGAGTTAGTGGAAATCCTTCTGTATGAAGGCGGGGACGTAGAGCTGTGTGCTCGAACCTCGAAACATATCTTGGTGTTTGCGTTTGATCCACTTTCTCTAACTCTCTCTCTTACTTTGTGCATTGCATCATATTGTCATATCATATATATGCTTGTGTTGTTTGTGTGTGCCTCACTTGTGTTTAACCACGAGAGCTTCATATAGCACCTCAACTCTTATTCAGAGGAATCAAGAGGAGTTAGTCCAGAGCCCTTCACCGAGAATTCGGCTACACTCGTTGGTTACACTAAGTGTGTTGCATTAAGTTTTTAATTCCGCATTAGTTGACCTTTACCTATTCACCCCCCCTCTAGGTGATTTCAAATATGCGGTAGCAGACGTGCAATTCGAGCAGGAGGGTGACAGTTGCGTGGAGGACTTCTACGAGGAAAAGGCTGATCACCCGGTGAAGTTGGAGCAGGCATAAGCGACATATCAGTAGTAGTATCATTCATAGATGAGGAAAAAACTCAGTGAGTTAAGGAATTAGTGAGACAGACGGTGTATAAGCGGGTGAGATGTGTGTATACAAGAATAGATTGAGTGGAAGACTACGCAGATATGCTAATGTCAAGAAATGAGAGATCCTCTTTGGAAGAAGAATGATAGTAAGGAACTTTTCAAAAAATAATACATATCGGGCAATACGGAGATATTTGGTAATGGGGTCATAACATCGATATCCTTTATGAGCAGAGCTATATCTAAGAAAAATATATTTACTAGTTTTTGGATGACAGTTTATTTCGTTCCTGAGAAGGGAGAAGAACAAAACAGACACACCCAAAAGCATGAAGAATGGAGAAATCAAAAGAATGACTATGCAAACGAGTGTATGAAGAAAGAGAAACAACAAAGAATGGAGTAATATTGATAAGCAGAGCTGCAATTAAAACAGCTTCTGCCCAATAACATTTTGGAACTGATGTAGAAAGCAGCAGTGATCTCGTAACCTCAAAAATATGTCTATGCTTACGCTCGGTAACTCTATTTTGTTGATTGCGTGTGGACAAGATTGTTGAGAAATGATGCTATGAGATTTTAACAAGGTAGTCATAGAGAATGAAAGATATTCTTTAACTCCATCAGATCGGAAATTTTTTATACGTTTGTGAAATGAGTATAAATAATGTTTGTGAATTCAGTATAGATTTGAAATAGTTCATATCAATTTCGCATGAGATAAGCCCATGTGTATCAAAAGCAGTCATTAACAAAATAAACATAATAATTGTATTCAGAAAGAGAGGAGACAGAAGCTGGTCCCTAAATATCAGAGTGAACTAAATCAAAATTTTTGAAGCCATGTGATTGCTAGAGCCAAAGGTACAACAACTTGTTTAGCAAAATGACAACCTTCATAATTATTTAAGTTAGAAAACTGAAATTTTCCTAATACATCAGAATCAGACAGAGTTTTTAACCTAGAGTAGGAAAATATCCCACCCAATGATGCCATAAATCGTGGGTGTAAATAAAACATTGCAATTATAATCGATGAGTTTGCCAATGATACTAATTTCATAGTATATTTAGAATACAAAAGATAGAAGACAAGGTGAGTCTACTTGATGGATCACAAGTGGGAGTAATATCACCAGACTGAGTGACTGCAAGAGGTTAACCATTAGTAGTGTATATATAAGTTAAATCAGAAACAGAAGAACAGTTTGTAAGGATAGAATGGTCATAGGTCATATGGTGGTGGCACCTGAGTCAAATATCCAAGGAGTAGAATCTCCAGAGGAGACAAACATGGCAGTGAAATCAGAAGTCCAAGATGCTCCAGTGATATCTAGATTTTGAGTAAGATATGAGGCAATCTGTGAGAGCTGATCAGATGATAGAAAGCCGGCGGGTGACTGCAGAGCTGGTGCAGGTGCAGAAGCAGTAACTGAGGACCTGGGAACTGACAGACCATAGAGTCTTTCTTGTTTACGACAGGTAGAAATCAAGTGGTTGAGTTGTTTGCAAAACGTGCATTGAACCTGCTGGGTTGAGGACCCACGAGGCTGTTGTCCTTGTAGACTGTCTAAAAATCATTGAAGACAAGTCGTCAAATGCAGAGCCCATACTTCAGAGGCAAGTGTGAAAAAAATCATTGATGCAGTGTCAAAACGCGAGGCTCGAAAGCATCACTGCAAAGCCAAGACGCGGGGCTCTAAGCCCATGTCTCAGCATCACCGCAAAGCGAAGACGCAGGGCTCGAAGCCCGCGTCTCTGCATCATTGCAAAGCCAAGACACGAGGCTCGAAGCCCGTGTCTCAGCGGAGCTTGACGCTCGCGTCTCAATACCACAGCAATGCCAAAACGCAGGGCTTGAGGCCTACGTCCAACATCATCTCAATGACTAAATGCACAGCTCAAGCCCGCGTTTCAACTGCAAATGACCCCTGTGTCTCAGACGCGAAGCTCAACACAGAGTTTGAAGCTAGCGTTTCAACACCACCGCGATGCCCAAACGTGAAGCTCAAGACCCGCGTCCAGCATTACCTCAACGACTAAACGCAGGGCTCAAGCCCGCATTCCAATTGCAAAGGAGCCCTGCATCTCAATTATAACTATCCCCATTACTGGGTCAAGTACTGCACACGTAATGAGGAGAGTTAACCCAATTATGAAGGGTTTTTAGGGGACAATTTTACCCCTGAAATCCCTATAAATAGCTCAATTTTCTATTGAAAGGGGTCAGAATTTTTCAGCTGAGGAATACTGATAAAGAGTTAAACTCTTCTACCAACTTGCTGAGCTCAAGTTTTTGCCTAAGTCTCTTTAAGATTTCATTAGATAAGAGCTGTGCTACTCCATTTGTGATTCAAGGAAAAGACTTTCAGAAGAGCTTGATGTTCATCCGGTCAATGAAAAATAAGAATCACTTTCCACCGCTACGTAAAGAACCCAACCTTACAAAGAGAAGATATGAGCTTGAGTGCCTTCTCTCTCTTGTAGTTGGGATTTGAGTGGTTGTAACTTTTCATTGATTCAAAAAAAAATTGCAAGACACTTTCAACATTCCTCCCCGTACAAGAGATGGCGACTCCGCTAGGGATTACTTTTTCCACTGATGAGCAAGTTGTCGTGCAAGGTGACGTCAGTTTTATGAGAAAAATGAACGAGTCACTTATTGTAGAATTCAACCAGGCAAAGTATGAAGAGTTTCTCTCTTCTGGCTCAAAGAGCCCCAAAGTGGCATGACAGTATCACGGGTCTCCTCAGAGATCTGCTCTTAAGCCTCTTTAGAAACTTCCCCAAAGATGGCATATATATATATATATATATATATATATATATATATATATATATATATATATATATATATATATATATATATATATATATATATGAGAAAAATGTATATCAGCCCGCGGGCTGAGAGTACTCTCTCAGCCTGCGGTGACGTGGCTCGATTTGTCACCTCACTGACTTGCGGCCCGCTTTTAGGGAGAAGTTAAATTACCAAATACCCCTTATGATAACTTTTCCTTATTGTTTATTATTATTTTTCCCCCTTTTATTTTGCCGCTCTTTATAGGATAGAAATTACTTTTCGCCTAATTTCTTTACCTGTTTTTTGAAAGATCTAGTTTCTCCTTTTCAGGCTGGGATAAAATTTTTTTGAAAATATAAAATCTTTTCAGATCAATCTTTTCAGCCTGCGATAAAATTCTACTTTATAGTTTATTTTTTTTTATATATAATGTAGTCAGAGTCTTTGGTCGCATTGTACATTTAAACTGCGACCTTAGTCAAAGTCTTTGGTCGCAGTGTACATGGTGAAATGCGACCAAGGTCGCAGTGTTGTTATTGATAAAGATGGCCAACAACTGCAATCTAGGGTTGCATTACATGGACTGCGACTTTGGTCGCAGTACGTTAAGTAATTAATTTTTTTGAATATAATGTAGTCAGAGTCTTTGGTCGCATTGTACATTTAAACTGCGACCTTAGCCAAAGTCTTTTGTCGCAGTGTACATGGTTAAATGCGACCAAGGTCGCAGTGTTGTTATTGATAAAGATGGCCAGTAACTGCAATCTAGGGTTGCATTACGTGGACTGCGACTTTGGTCGCAGTACGTTAAGTAAGTGTTGTTTTATTAAGTGTTATTTTTTGGATTAAGTCATTTTTTGAATCTAAATGAAAAATGAAAAGTTGTCTGTTGTGTGATGCGACTTGGAGTCAGTCCGTGAGACGCGACCTGTCATAAAGATTTTATGAGATCTTTTAACGTCAAGTCTATGTTGACGAACCCCGCACCATTCGTTGTTTCCCGAAGCGGTTGTCTACGCGTCGGTTCTTCATTGGGTTTAGGCGTTAATGTCTTTTAATGCCAAACCGGCGCTGGCGGTTGGAGACCATTAATGCCGACGATTCTGATTAATGAACCATTAATTATGGTTATTATGGGCTGCCTATAAATAGGGCTCACCCTCTCCCTTTAACAGTCCATATTTAGACTGTTTTCTTTCGAGAGCAATTGCTCTGAGAATTTCCGTCTTCTTCAGAGTCTTTAACAGGGGCCTGCCTCCATGGATGAAGATGACCCTATTGACGAACTTGATCGATGTTCGTCCACAAGGGAAGAAGTCATAGACCTCATCGTCTACAAGGGAAGAAGTCATGGTCCTCGTCGTTCACAAGGGAAGAAGTCATGATCCCTGACGAGGACTTAATCCTCACCGAGATCTGCTCTGACTTGATGCACCAGTCAAGCTTGCTGGTAACGGATGGTCAGAGTGGGTATGGCGGCGGGGGATGTGGTGGATATAGTGGTGGGTAGCATACCTTGTGAGGTCTCACTCTCCCTCTCTTACCCCAGAAGTCACATCGAGGAAACTCCATGCTCACTGGATAACCTTCTGGTGAAGAGATGTTCATAAACGAAAGATTCTGCTGCCACCAGACCTCCAGGAGAAGATTGCTCTTAGTAGTCAACAAGGGCTCTTCTCGGCTCTTTTGATGTTTTGTCTTCTTGGCTACTTTGATGTTTAGTCTTCTTTGTAACACTCAATCTTATTGATTCTGCTGCCACCAGACCTCAAGAAGAAGATTGTTCTTAGTCAACAAGGGATTTTTTGATGTTTAGTCTTCTTGGCTACTTTGATGTTTAGTCTTCTTTGTAACACTCAATCTTATTGATTCTGCTGCCACCAGACCTCAAGAAGAAGATTGCTCTTAGTCAACAAGGGATTTTTTTGATGTTTAGTCTTCTTTTGTACTGCTGTATTTGTAACACTCAATCTTATTGTATAAGAGATCGTTTTGTATCATTTGCACATGCCTGGAGATAAATGCCTGGACATAAATAAAAAGCATATTTGTTTTTTTAATAAACTACGAACTTTTTCGCAGCCATGCATTGCAAACAAAACAACTATAACCATAGATGACACTGCGACCAAGGTCGCATAAGATACATTGCAAACAGTAACTACTGCGACCAGGGTCGACGCTGTGACCAAAGTCTGCGACTAAGCAACTGCTGCGGTGACGTGTCACCCTCGTCGCAGTGTTGTTGTTGATTAAGACTAAAGACCAGCAATAGCGACCAATATTGCAGATTATTTTTTTAAGACTGCGGCCATCAACTGCGACCAATGTCGCAGTGTTGTTGTTGATTATTTATAAAGACCACCAACTGCGACCAAGGTGTCATGTTGTTGATTAAGAGTAAAGACCAGCAACTGCGACCAAGGTCGCTGTGTCGCAGTTTATTTTATTAAGACTACGGTCGTTTATTTTATTAAGACTACGGTCAGAAACTGTGACCAAGGTAGCAGTGTTGTTGTTGATTAAGACTAAAGTCCAGCAACTGCGACCAAGGTCGCAGTGTATTTATTAAGTCTGCGTCCAGCAACTGCAACCAATGTCGCAACCTTTCATTTTAAAAATTTATAAGGGTGAAGTAATATAATTATTAACTGCGACCAAGGTCGCAGTATATTCCTTTAGCGTAAATATTTAAAATGAAGGTTTGTAACAATTGTACAGCATTTTCAACCAAGACATAGTAGTAAAAAATGTAATTCACACAATTAACTTTAGAAACAGATTTATATATATTTAAAAAAAAAACAAAATACAATTTTTTTAAACTTCTAATCCTCGTCATCACCATCGTAATGAGAATATTTTTTTAAACTTCTAATCCTCGTCTTCACCATCGTAATGAGAAAGAAGTTTGCGACTTTGGTCGCAGTACTGAAGGATGTCGCATTGCTATACGATAGCATGTTTCCTCCGGTATTCTTTATTCTGTATTAAGTATGCGACCATGGAATATTTTTTTACTTTTCAATGCTAGAAGTCGCTGTCGTCATATAAAAGGGGTATTTTTGTCAATTTGTTTCACGATTGTTTAGGTGGGATTTTTTTGATTTTTTGGCGCCCACACTCTGCGACCGATGTGTGGCATATATTCAGCCACGTCCCGCAGGCTGAGAAACTCTCTCAGCCCGCAGGCTGAGGTACAGTAAGCCCTATATATATATGACCATTAAATAAACTAAACTAAACCTTGAAAGATGCTTTCAAACGTAGGATCAAACACAAGATTATGGGTTCTAAGTTTTTGATATTGAACCTTTGGAAACTGAATAAACTGCAAAGCATTTTTTTTCTCTAGGCTCACTCACTGGCATACACTCAAAAACTCAAAGCAAGCAAGTGAAACTTATGCTAACTCAATACTGGTGACATGTAAAAAGAATCACCTACTTCAATGTTGAGTATACCAGTGAGTAAACAATATGCAGGTTTTAAAACATTTTCCAAGCAAAACAATGCCAGGTTTGATTCCCTTCTTTTATTTTCTATACTCCAACTCCCTTGTTTGGCACTGGCTTTTTCCAAGACTTCTAGCTCAACGCTTGATCCAATGAGGTAGAAGAAAACAATTGAGCCCTGAGAAAGAAAAATAATTAAAGCAACAAATTTTCTTAATTTTATTGAGTAAAGAACCGAAGTTATATGTGTTCTTTGAAAAAAAGAACCAACGTTACATTCAACTGATGTGTAGCTAATTGAAACAAATAATATCCCTTAATTCCTCAAAAAATAAAAACTCAAAACATGAACATAAAACAACTGCAAAATATGCTCCGAAATGCAGAGCAATGCAGAATGCTGAGTTCTGTATGTTCTAATTTTTAGGCTCAAATAATAACACTTTTCGCTTTCTTAAAGGTCACCAACATTATCTGGACACTACACTTTTATGCTAAAATTTGGGAACCACAGTTTAGAGCCAGCCATAGAAACGAGAAACATAATCCACAACACAAACCAAAAACGAGCGAAATTATCAGTTATAAAGTTGAAAGATTTAGTGCTTTATCCCCAAAAACAAACAAGCAAACAAACAGTTTCCTAGTACAGAATTCTAGAGAGAAGGAACATATGGAGCTGTCATGAAAGATGCCGCTGACAGATCTATTCCATGGAAGGAGAGGGCCACCAAAACCGCCGCCGCCACCACCACGGCCGAACCCAGGCCTAGAACCCTGCATGATTTCACAGATTGAACCCATGAGAGAAGTCCATCAAAAGGCTAAAGAATGTTTTTCACGTCACAGAGATGAAACGACAACCATACTCGATATATATGTATCAAATTATCCCATATCCAAGGTAGAAGAAACAAAAAAACAGATTCCATGTATGCTGCCCAAGAATAGTAACATGCTACGTGCTACCAGCATATGACACACAAAAAGAGCAATGGAAGCATAACTTTATTTCATTTGAGCCAACTGTACACAACTTTCCTTTGCCTAATAAATTTCAAGCAATAGTTCTTATAAACTTTCTTTTGTCTAACTGATTGAAAGATCATCCAGATTTCATTCACTTGAAACAATTGAAAATTGAAATATATGAAAGCACAACATGCATTCATCATCAATGCACACAACATAAATAGTAAACGGTCTTCTGACTATCAAAAATAAGCAGTAAAATGGTCATAATAAGTATTAAATATGAACAACAACATAATATTACTGAATACACTGAAATAAGAGAGAAAATGGGTCATCAGTTTTAATACCTTTTTTTTATTTTAGAACAGTTCCGTACATAAATCTTAGAGAGTTTTATGATCGATTGCTATCCTACATAGTGCAATAGTCCATGGACCTCGCTCAGATGCTTCAGTCAGATCCTGAGAGCTTAAAAAACATGGATATTTGACACAAAATGGAAAAAAAAAAAAACTAAAGTAAATATATAACTTGTTCAACTTCGTACCACAGTGATAGAAAGAAAACCAGGTACAGAGCAATTAGGCGAACACTCTAAAAAAAATTGTTTTACCATCATGGCAACTAAAAATGTGGCTCCTCATTTCAACTAACAGAAAATTCAAAGATGAAAAGTATTATAAAGCAAACAGGGACAAGATGAGGGGAAAAAACTAAAGACAAAGAAAGCCATCAGAGATATTGATTATACATCAACAGACAGGGAGCCTCAGAAGACCGTTGTGAGATGTAGATGTTCTCATCAGTTGGCTCATTAATGCAAAAAAAAAAACAAGGAAAGAAAGTTGCATTCAGGTTTTCATAGCTTAATCAAATACAACAAAAATAATTGCGTCAAGCATTTAGACAAGGACTTTTGACAAGTTCATGACTTACATTTGTGGAAGTGGTTGAAAAGGACCACCCTAGTTAAATAGCCAGTTTTATTTGCATAATAAAAATTTGTTGCATAGAATTTAAAGTCTTGTTTCCTATCTTATATTTCCAATGCAAATTAAGCATTAGAAAACCGCCAGTATGTGCCCAACAACCTATCACAAACAATGTGAACAGTATACATTTAAGATCAAAGCTTTCAAAAAAGAACAAAGACATAAACTAAGCACAAAAAAGAAGAGAGAACCATCAGAGATATTGGTAATGTGTCAGCATGGCACCACTGGAGTGTCTCGGATGACCGTCGTGAGATGTAGAAACCATTCTCATCACCTGGCTATTAACTAGAAAAGTATTATAAGAAAAAACCAAATTGGCTTTTAAGATTACCACAACACAAGCAAGAGATGAATGGCAACACTCACATATCCAATACTAATTCAGTTCTACCGGCACACATTTCATACAAGCTCCTAGCAAGAAAACGGTACAGAATGTTGCTGCTCACATAAAGCACACAAGATTTTTGCTAGACAGCTGGGGATATTTAAAATAGGATCAAAATTTAAAATTCAAATAGGTTCACAAATGTTTGACCCAATTTAACACCCAAACTCAAAAAGGACTTGTAACATCAGGCAATTAAATTAAGAAAGATAAGGTAGGAAATAACACAATGGATGATGTCTATGAAGTACTATATGCACTAGAGAAAGATAAGTGGAGATTGTCATTTGAAGAAATGATAACAACAGTGACAACACTGACCCAATTGTATTTAGAAGTCTCCTTCTCATCTTATTTTCCAATGCAACCTCAAGCATGGGGCCATGTGTACAACAATCTATCGCATGTAACATGAACAGTTGCATACATTAAGATCAAAGCTTCCACACAAAAAAAAGTGGTAAATAAGCACAAAATTTGAAATGATAACCATCAGAGATTATTGGTGATGTGTCAGCATGGACTCCACTGAAGTGTCTCAGATGACCGTCGTGAGATGTTGAAAACCATTCTCATCACTTGGCAAATTAATTAGTAAAAAACCAAAGAAGAAAATGAAATTTGCTTTAAAGGTTTCCAGGGCACAAACAAGAAACGATTAGTAACACTCACATATCCAATACTAATTCAGTTCAACCTTCAGATATTTCATACAAGCTCCGATAAAATAGAAGGGACAAATGTTGCTTACAGAAAAGCACACAAGATTTTCGATAGATAACTGGGTAGTTGAATTAATATGATAGAAAATTTATAATTCAAATAGGGTCAGCAATGTCTGACCCCATTTAACACTTGAAATCAAACAGGACTAGTGAAAATGGCGATTAAATATAAAAAAAAAAGATAAGAAAAGATATATGGATGAAAGTTAGTGATATGGATGAGGTGTATGAAATACATGTACTCGAAAAAGAAAATTAGTGATATGCATTGAGAAAGAACTAATCCGATTTACTAATATTCAATATTATTCTCCTCAATGAGTTTCCATTCATCTATCACCTCTAAGCAGGCGGAGCTTTTTTATGCATCATATTTCTTGATTCATAATTGTAATGAACTTTCCATGAGAATTCATGGTATTCCACTAGAGAAATATAAACTATGAACAGGTCGATTAACACTAATGAACAGTCACAAGTATCAGACATAAATGGAGCCCTTACCCTGAATGATGGCTGGTAGTCAGCAGGAGCACCACTCTTCTCACCACCAAAGTCACCTGGCCCACCACGAGGACCTCCTCGGTAACCATCCCTGTCTCCAAACCTTGGCCTGTCACCCTCAAAGCGTGGAGGACCCCTACAGATACAAAATTATACAGAGTTAATTGCAAACCCAAACTATATGAACATAATTAACCAAAACAGACAAGCCTACTTAAAACAATTTAAATAACACCATAACAGTATAATTGGTGACATTGCAATGAAGTTTGTCCACAATTTATCAGAATGTTCAACAAGTGAAAACAACCATTATAGTAGAACTGATGAGATGCACTGAAAAAACAATAGTCAAGCTTTAAACATTATCAATACTGAATTTAAAAATCCTCAAAACAAAAACATTCTAATCTTCATGTACTCTCAAATAAGTAATAGTAAAAACCTATAGAATTTCTTAGACAACTTTGATTCAACTTCTGTTGTAAACTTTAAATTTAACTAAAAAATAAACTTTACATTGTAAAGTTAAAGCACTTTCAATATGTATAAGCCTAAAAGTTAGCACTTAAGTCCTTAATTCACCATTAATACCATTAACCATACACCAAATATAAGATTAAGCATTACCTACAAACAATATCAACAAATACAACCAGCAAAACATTAAACAAAGAGAAAATCGGAGACTATTTCCAACCTGGGGCGATCACCAGGAGGGCCACCGAAAGGCCTAGCCGGAGCCTTGGCAGCCTTCTTCAAGGTGGCGGGAACAATCTCAGACGGAAGGTTCAAGTAAGTCCGAAGGTGCTCAATCCCATCGTTGGTGAGATACCAGTAGTAATGCTCCCACGCGAACGTCTCCCTCACATACTCCCGAGACTTGAAGCTCTGCATCAGCTTGATCACCTGTAGGTTGGGGACGTCGATCAGTGGGTGCTTCGCGAGGTTGTAGTCCTTTTTCGCGTACAAAACCCCCTCTAAATTCAACAGAAAAAAGAAAAAGAAAGAATTAGGGTTGTGAAGTGAAATCGAAAGGTTAGAACTTGGAAAGATTGGAAGAAAGGTGACACCTTGGAAGAGGTACTTGCAAATCTCATGGCGGTTCTTCTTCGGGATGATCTGAAGAAGAAGTGGAGAGAGATTAGACGAAGAAATGATGGATCAAAATAAATAAAACCCTAGAAAAGAAAAGAAAAATTCTCACCATGGCAAATGGAGACTGAGATCCCAAAAGAAAGAGATCGAGAGCCGAAACGATGATGGGAGGAAAAGAGCGAGAGCGGTAGAAAAACCCTAGCCCTGAGCAGGTGGACTTTTATATCTAAGTATCGCGAACGGTGCTGGGTGACTCGAAGTGATCGGACGGTCGAGATTATGGACCATGATGGGCCAACTGGACCGAGCTGAATTTGGGGCCTGTTTGTTTCGCTGCAAAAGTCGCTAGTTGTTAGTCGTAAAATGAGAATGGAAAATGTGAAATATAGCAGGGAATATATATTGTGTTTTACGATATTTGATTGATAAAGTGAAAGTATAAATGAGAAAGTATATTGTGTTTTACGGTGTTTGGTTGGTAAAGTGAAAGTGTAAATAGAAAGTATTTTGTGTTTTACGGTGTTTGCTTGGTAATATAAAAGTGTAAGTAAAAAGTTGACCACAAAATTAATTGTAGCACTGAATTAAATATTATAAATACTATTAAATTAAAACTACTATTGCAAATTAAATTATATTAATAAATTTTTATTTATAACAATAATATTAATAAAATATTAATATAATTAGTAAAATATTATTAAAATATTAACAAAATTTTAAGAATACTAATAAAACATAAATATTAAAAAATCTTTAGAAAAAAATAATAAAATATAGTTATAATATTATTATTAAAAAATACTTGAATATTATTATAATATTAAATTTTATTATAATATTATTGTAATATTATTAACAAATTAAAATATAATTATAATTTAATAATAAATTATTATTATAATGAATTATTATTACAATATTAACATAATAAGATATTAATATAATAATAAAGTATATTATAATATTACTAAATTAATTAGTTATATTAACAATAATTAAATATATAGTAATTTTATATTAAAATATAATATTTTTATATTAATAAAATATTAACTCTAAATAAAATAATAAAAAATTGGTATAAATATTAATAAAATAATAAAGTATTAATAATAATATTAAATTAAAATAGTAAAATATTAAATATTAAAACAATATTAAAAATAATAAAAAATTAAAGATTAAAATATAAAATAATTAAATAATTAAATAAGAAATTGAACGCTATTAAAAATATTAAATATTTAATAATATTAAATTATATATTGATTGTCAAGTAACTAACTGCTTTGAACTACAAGTGTAATACAAGTGGGATTTACATGACCACAAAATTAATTGTAGCAACTGTAAGTGAGAAAATGTGGGTGTAAAAGTAAGATTTACATGACCACAAATTTAATTGTAGCAACTGCAAGTGAGAAAATGAGAGTTGCATTTTGCAACTTATTTCTCAACGAAACAAACAGCGAAAAATGAAAAAGAAGTTTTACGACTTACAATTTGAGGCGTTTTGCGGCAAAACAAACAGGCCCTTGATAAATGATAAGTCTTGTATATTTAGTCCACTCCCTGTGCAACCCACGACGGATAATAACTAATGTACCGTCTATATCAGTGGAAAAATCTACTGATCGATCAGGAGGAGGAGGAAGAGGAAGAAGAAGAAGGGGAGAACTAGGGAGCGGAAAGGAAAAAGAAATGAGAAGATGGACGAACGGATAAAGTTTCTATATAAGATGGGAGAAAACCTCTCTTCGAGATTTTCTCTCTTTCGATCCATTTAGATTAAAAAAAAGTGATTTTGAGATTGACGGGTACCATAAGGGATTGTGTTTGCTCAGCACCATTATCGTACGCATTAGAATGAAAAAATCAAGTCAATCAACTATTGTGACATTTGACGGTTTAATAGTATTTATGAACGGTTGTCATTCTTTCCAAACAGAAAAATACATATAAACCCAATGCAAGTCGAATATAATTTTACCTTAAATGGAAAGAATTATAACCATCTACAGATTACACTTCAAAGGTCGCACATGGAAGGATCTAATCTAACGAGTAAACAAAAACAAGATAGTGACTTGGATTTAGATTCTCTCTGCAGCCTATAAATATATTGATTAATCACAATCATTCAGTTACCATACAGTGATGTTGAAGGTGCTGCGAGGTCCGTGAGCGAGGCACAAGGCGAGGCGAAGCGCTGCCTTATGCCTTGTGGTGATGGCCAGGCGTGTGCGAGGCTAGCGCGCACCTGGCATCACATCGCGGTGCTGCGAGATTGTTGGACGGATCGGGTCACAACCCGCTAATGAAGTGGGTAAACCCGACTCGCTTTTGTTAAATAAAAAGAAAGGAAAAATCCTTACCTCGCTCTCAAGCTAGAGCACAACACCGGCGAGGGAGAAACCCGATCTTTCTCTTGACATTGCCCTCGACGCCGCTAGTCCAATCTCTCTCTCTCTCTCCAACGTCCCCCTCAACGTCGCTAGTCTGATCTCTTTCTTTCTACTTTCCATTTCTTTTCTCTATGCTTTCTTCCCCCAATCGCTATTCTCTCTTTCTAGCGCCATCTTTTTCCCTCTCTCAACCCGCCCTCGACATTGTTGGTCCTCTCTCTCTCTCCATACGTTGCCTTCGACGTCGTTGGTTTGATCTCTCCCCCCCTCCATCTCTCATCTCTCGTCCCCCGTCCCCCCTGAATCGCTCCTCTTTCTCTCCCCGATACTATCTCTTTTCTCTCTTTCTCCTTCTCTTTGTCTCTATCTCTTTTCTCTCTGGACCCTCTCTCTCCATCCTGTAATACCTCATTCTTGGAATACGTACATGGATGCGTATCTCGAATTCTCGATTGTATTTTTTCATTTTTTTCCATATATTTTTCTTTTAATATCACTTTTGTTAAAATTTTGGTATTGAATTTAGATTTTGTAAATTCAGAGTCAGCCCAGGTCCAAACCCAGGACCCGATTTCAGTAAAACGATTGATTTAACCATTCTAAAAGTTGAATTAGACCTGTTTCATTTTCAGACATCTATTTTCAATATTTTGAATATTTTAGATTTTTTTTAGAATTTTTCAAAATTATTTTGCAGTATCTCCTAAAACCGGTATCGACTGGTATCACTGATTGATTCTAGAATTTTTTTAATTTACAAATGGAGTTGAATTTTTGATATCCACTTTTAAATTATTTCTTAAAATTATATTTTTCTATTTTTGTACATTTTTGAGGATTTTCTGAAAAAGTCAAAATTCGGCCGAACCGATGTCGACCGGTATCAATTATATTCTAAGACTTTTAATTTACAAACCATACAGAATTTCTTGAATCTGTTTTTACATTACTTCTCAACATAATATTCTCTATTTTATAGAATTTTTGGGAACCGTTCTGAATTAGTCAAAATTTGACCCCATTAAAATATAAAAATAAAAGTGTAGGCTGTCTAAAAATCACTGAAGACAAGTCATCAAAAAGCAGAATCCAAACTCCAGGCGCAAGGTTAATCATCGCCACCAGCGCAGCACAAGACGCGAGGGTTGAAACCCGCGTCTCAACATCACTGCAATGACCAAGACGCGGAGCATGAAAGCCGCGTCTCAGTATTACTGCAGTACCAAGACGCAGAGTCCAAAGCCCGCGTCTCACGTGAAGCTTGACGCAGAATTTGAAGCTCGCGTTTCTCAAGCATCACCTCAAAGACAAAACGCGAGGCCCAAAGCCCGCGTCTCAGTTACAACTGCCCTCATTACTCAGTCAATTACTGCCCACATAATGAGGGAGTTAACCCCCATTATGGAGCGTTTTTAGGGGACACTTTTACCCCCTGAAACTTCTATAAATAGCCCAGTTTGCTATGGAAGAGGGGTCGAAAAAATCTTTGGTCAGAAGAACTTCGGTTGTAAGCCGTAAAAGGATCAAGATCTCTACCTAAAAGAAAGAGAGAGTTCAATTCTTCTAACAACTTACTGTGTACAAGTTTGTTTTTGCCTACAGTCTCTTTGAGATTCTTGTTGGACAGAAGTTGCGTTACTTCGTCCACCATCCAAAGAGAGGATTCTCAAGAGGTCATGACGTTCACCCAGTCAATGGAAAACAAGATTCACTTTCCATCGCCACATCAAGAACCCGGCATTAAACAAAGGGGAGATTTGAGCTTGAATATATCCCCTCTCTTGTAAAAGGATTATTGATCCGTTGTAATTTTCTTTACAATCAGATAAAGAATTTACATCTCGATCTTTAATTTTTTTTCCCACTAAACAAGAGATGACGACTCCGCTGGGGAACACTTTCTCTACCGATGAGCAAGTCATGGCGCAAGGTGACGTCACCTACATGGGAAAAATGGTTGAATCACTCATCGTCGAGTTCGGCCAAGAAAAGTTTGAAGAGTTCCTCTCTTCTGGTTCCAAGAGTCCTAGGGCGCGGCAGTGCCACAAGGTCTTCTCAGAGCCCCGCTCTCAAGTCCGCTCTGAGATCCCTTCATATTCGACTGACAAAAAGAGTGTCATCGCTAATCATATCACACGTAATACCGGTGTCAACGTCTCCCATGAGACCCGCGAGGTTAGCGTTGCTGATATTCAGCCTGTTCATGCCCATCCTCTTCCTCAGTTCCAGGTCACCGTGGGTTCCCAACAACCCGTATGGCGTAACCGGAACGCTGAACGTCGAAAGAGACGACGCGCGCGTCAACTACAGGCGCAAGAAGCTGGAACAACTATCTGTCTAGCGGATACAGAATGCGAGGCTCAAGCCCGCGTCTCTTCTGAATTGCGGTAGACGCGCGAAGTCCGTGTATGGAGACCAAAACGTGAAGCCCAACAGGCTTGCGTTTCTGAGACTTCACTTACTAAACGCAGCGTTCAGCAGTGCAAGGGTTATGCTTCTTCTCAGAGACACAAGACCCGCGTTTCCACAACCAGACGCGGAATTGAGAAAACCAGCGTATCTCAACCGTCGCTAACCAAACGCGACAATCAGCAATGTGAGATCCGCGTCTCTACTCAGCAGAGGCACGAGACCCACGTTTCGAAGTCAAAACGCGAGAGCTGCGCCTGTTTTGCACATCGCGAATTCGGCGTTTCTGAACCCTGCGTCACAGATTCTCGACGTAAGGATGACTCTCAGAAGCTGAAAAGCCCTCGAGAGCTCGAGGTCAATCTCTTTGATCCCCCTTCCACGGATCTAAGAGATTATTTGACAAAGAAAAGGAGTGCTAATCAGATCACTCCATCTTGTTGCTGTGAACGGCTCATCACGGTAATGTTCTCTGAATGTCGCTGCAGCTCACATGCAAGCAAATAGTTGGTATTCAGATGATTGACCTCGACCTCCCGATCAGCCAAGAGGTGTCGCTCCCACAGAAGGAGAGCCTTCTCTGACGTGGAGTACCCTGAAGTCACTGCTAACATGGCAAGCAAAAGTAGGGGAAAACAATAGGCGGTCAACTCCGACAAGTCTGACACGGAACCAGAAGGAGTGTATCGGCATACTCGCACTCGGACTGGTACGGTCGCCCCGATAACTACAATGCCCTAGCTCAGGGCATTGAAGTAAGTGAATCACACTCTGTCGTTGCAGAATCGCAGGCCTCAAACTCTTCCATAGAGAAGGAAGCCTTTGCGTACATGACAAATACTCCCGAAGAGACGGCCAGATGCTTTGAACAACAAGCCCAGGTCCAGAGGAAACAATTCGATATGATTCGTGCTTAACAAGAATCTATCGATTCCCTCAAGCAGATGATTGCACAATTGCTTGAAGACAAGAGAAAGTCAACCGATAAAGTTTCTTCTAAGAAGTCTAAAGGCAAACGAAAAGAAGGAGAAAGCTCATCTTCCGTACATATCGAGGAGAAGGGGCAATCTAATTCCGAGTCGTCTAAATCTTCGTCTAAAGAGGAAGGCAACTCGGAGAATGGGGGTATTCATTCTAAAAGAATGAGTCAATTGGAGCAGCGTCTGGAAGCCCTTAACAACCGGAAAGGCCTCCAAGAAGCAGGAGTGGTCCGGCTATATCCGGCCGAGTGGGACCTTATTCCGTACCCTCCTAAGTTTAAAGCTCCGACCTTACAGGCCTTCGACGGCAAAGGGTCACCGAACCAATACATCTACTACTTCAAGTCTCAGACAGGAAATGTAGTAGATAATGATGCCATCTTGGCACGTTTGTTCATCGACACTCTAAAAGGGCTTGCCTTTGAATGGTTCATGAAACTCCCAGAAGTCTTCATAAAAAACTGGGGTGATTTGAAAAAGCTCTTCTTGACATGCTTCTTTAAAGACGACTCAGAAATTACAATGCCCATTCTCCTGGCAACAAAGCAGCGAAAGGGAGAGTCAGTCAAAACATATGTGGAGAGATTTCAGATTATGGCGCTCCGATGTCCTAGCGGAATGACCCAGGCCGCCCTGGTAGAAACATGTCGCCACAATCTACAAACTTCACTCCTAGCCCAGATAGGGGTTACTGAAAGTCCCATCTGAAAGCAATTGGTCCAGCAAGGTGAACAGGCTGAAGAAATTATCGCCAGGGTTAGGGCAGAAGAAAACAAACCCTGACCCGAAAAGTCGACCAGGCGCGCATCAGAAATATCTTTTCAATCAAAAAGAAAAGATACATTGGCGATAGAAACAAAATCCCCCGTCAAATCTTAGCCGGCCAGGGGAGGTGGTTCTTCAAGTTAGCCACGTGCCAACAAGCAGTATTCCTTCAAAGACGCTCATGTCGATTCGTTGTTCAAGTTACTCAACAAGAGCAACAGATTGAAGCTTCCTGAAACTAGACGTCCTAAAGAAGTCGGCAAGTCCGACAATCCTAACTACTACCTGTATCATAGGATGCTAGAGCACCCCACTAAGAGCTGTTATGTCTTCAAAGATATCCTTCAAGCTTTGATCGATGCGAAAGTGCTAAAGCTTCATCCAGAATAGAAGAAAGTGACGGCTAATATGACATCATTTCTTTAGTTTGGAAAACAGCCTCCAGCACTATCCGGAGTAGTTCCCATCCCGAAAGGGGAACTAAGAATGATCAATACAGACCCACATCATCAACATAAGAAAGGTCTTGTACCTATCCTTACACCTCAGGGAGAAATTATGTGGGTTCATCCCGACCTTGTAGATGGCCAACAGTGGACTATTGTTACCAACAGAAAGTCCAAAGGCAAGACGAAAGCTTCGTCCTGCAATGTGGTGTGTGCTTCTTTCCGGGAAGCAGAAACCGATATTTTTCCACTAACCGATTCGAAAGAGGAAACAATCGTCCTTGCCGCAGAGCTTAATAAACCGCTCGTGACAGAAACTCATTCAGGTCAGTCGTATTTAAAGAAGTACGACGAGATAGTGGCGAGCTCTCCTAAACCTACTACAGAGCCAACCAACCCCTCCGCAAAGCAACCTGTGGAGAAGCAGAAAGAGCTTTGATTTTCCAAGGCTCTTCCAAAGAACAACGCGGAAGGATCTCCAACACCTTACCGTTTTGACGTCTTGGCTCAACTGGCCAATATTTCAGCCAGGATCACCTTCTACGAGCTCTTGAGACTATCAAAGTCAACAAGAGAATCTCTGAGGGAACCCTAGCTGATGCTGAGGTTTTCATGACCCAGATCCCGGCTGGACCACAGGAGGAAGATGAAGAGCCTCCATGCCTCTCAAAATGCTCCCTGCGTCACCTTCACGTCAGATGACATGCAGGTCAAGGGGAAACATGATCGGTCCCTGTACTTCACAGGGTACATTGGATCATCTGAAGTGAGCCGCATTTAGGTAGATCCAGGATCCGCGTTGAGCATCATGCCTCGTCAGGTCATGCAGCACTTAGGAATCCCCACTCACCGATTGAGCGCCACCCAAACTACCATCTATGGTCTCAACGCCAATGGTACACGCCCAATGGGAAGATCAAGCTCAAATGCCAGATTGGGGATCTAAGATCTGAAGTGACATGCTATGTAATCGACGTCGACACTTCGTACAATTTGCTGCTCGGGCGACCGTGGATTCATCGTAATTCCATCGTCCCCTCCACTCTCTATCAAGTCATGAAGTACATCGATGGAAGTGGGAAAGTCCGAACATTGATTGCCGAAAGGCATCCATTCAAGGGAGTAGAGAACTATTTCACAGGCTCTCTCCTATACCAGGATTCTCTGGAGATGAATGAAAATCCACAGCCAAAGGAACCAAACTCTGGTAATGAAGCTGACACTGAGACAGAAGCAGAAGAAGAGTGCATGTGGGAATTAAATCCACTTGTAACGAGCATTAATAAGCTCGATGTTAATAACACCGCCGATGATGTAAGCGAGTGGAATATTAATGAAGAGTTGAATGTGGCTTACTTTTCTGTGTTTGCTTCTGATTCAGTACCATCAAACACTAGTACATAGGTGAATAATGACCCCTGGTCGGCAATGGATGCTCTGACATCGTTGCATGTACTAATGAAGTCATCCCTCAAAACGTACCAAGATGTCGGTGATACGCAAGAATCAGTTTTAATGGTCCCAACACGACGCAAAGGCCAAAAACTAATTCTTTTCAGAAGAATTAAGCCCGAGTTGATGTCTCGCGAAGACTCTGAAAGCGAGAACGAATCTCCTTAGTTCTCTCATTATAAGCCAAACGTACTCAGAATGATGGAGAGGATAGGGTATGATCTAACAAATGGTCCTGGTTTGAATTTCAGCAAAGGAAGAAGAACACTACCTTGATCATTCATTCCAAAAGGGAAGACCCCCGACTATTACCATTGAACTCGCAGAGGTTTGGGCTATGTGTCAACTCCAATTCCATCAGCCTCTGAGTCCGAAGAATCATTATACCTTGATTACTCATCTGGCATGTCATCGTGGGAGTCGGAAGTCAGTATCGGCAACCTCTTCGAAGAACTTTCAGTAAAGATGGTTTCAAGAGGCCACCTGGAAGACGGAGATGAAGAAACGAACTAGTCTGATACAGATCCTTGGATCAAACACCTAAATACTCTCTGGGATATTCACTTTGAACAACGCGAACCACCACGGAAGATAAGATCACCCAGATTAATCTGAGAGATGAGGCTAATCCTAAGCCTATCTTTATAAGCAAAAGCCTATCACCCTCCGAGAAAAAAGACTTAATATCTCTTGTGCGAGAGTATATAGATGTTTTTGCTTGGAATTACGAGGACATGCCTGGGCTTAATTCTCGAGTGGCTATATATCGCCTTAACATTAATTCAAACGTGAAGCCAGTCAAACAGCAGCAGCGACAGTTTCGTCCAGAAATAATGGAAGTAATCCAGTCGAAAGTTAAAAAGCTTATAGACTCTGGCTTCATTAGGGAGGAGCAACACCCTGATTGGGTAGCCAATATCGTCCCCGTTATCAAGAAAAATGGGAAGATCCAGATTTGCATCGATTTTTGTGATCTAAATGAAGCTTTTCCAAAGACGAATTCCCTCTCCCAATCACGGATGTCATGATTGACAATACGTGCAGATTTGAACGAATGTCCTTTATGGATGGATTCTCAGGGTACAATCAAATCAAAATGTACCCTAATGATGAAAAGCATACTTCTTTCAGGACACCACTGGGGGTATATTGCTATACTGTCATGCTCTTCGGACTGAAGAACGTGGGGGCAACATATCAGAGAGCTATGAATGTAATTTTCCACGAATACATGCGTAAAACAGTGGAATGCTACGTTGACGACATTGCAGTGAAAAGCCGCACCAAGGGCGACCACATAGCTGATCTGGAGACAATTTTTGAAATCATGTTGGCACATCAGTTGACGATGAACCCACCAAATCTTCCCTAGGGGTAGCCAGCGGTAAATTCCTAGGGTTTGTGATGACATCCAAAGGAATTCACCTAAACCCAGAAAAAGTCCGTGCCGTCCGAGAGATGCAACCTCCAAGGAATCTCAGGGAGCTTAGAGGATTGCAAGGGCGACTAGTATACATCCGGAAGTTTATCTCAAATCTCTTCGAAAGATGCCAACTCTTCACCAAATTAATGAAAAAGGGCGTCTCATTCATCTGGGATGATGCTTGCCAACAAGCGTTTGAGGAAATCAAGCAGTACCTCACCCAACCACCTGTCCTTACAGCTCCGGTGTCAGGAAAACCTTTTCTGATATACATTCGAGCGATAGATCATTCTTTAGGAGCTTTGCTAGCCCAGAATGATGATCAGGGACACGAGCAGGCAATCTACTATCTGAGCAGAACCATGATCGGAGCCGAACATCGGTATAACCTGATCGAAAAGGAATGTTTGGTATTGGTGTTTGCCGTCCAGAAAATGCGACAGTACTTGGTGGGCTAAAGTATAAATGTTATATCAAAAGTCAACCCTTTGAGATTGCTCATGACGAAGCCATCATCACTAAATGGTCGACTAGCAAAATGGGCCATACTGCTCTCCCAATATGAGATGCGCTTTCTACCGCAAAAAGCCGTGAAGGGACAAGCGTGTTGGTCCAAAGGCCTTCCACCCAAGTTTTGATGATGATTAACTCATGTAGTTATGTTGACTAATAATCTTGTGATTTTAGTTTCAGATCATTAAGCAAGATATTAGTTGGTGATTGTTTCCAAAAGAGGTGCTTTAGAAGCTTTCACATGGTGATTCCAGGGCTCAAGCATCAAGATCACACTTTGCCTAGCTCATGGATGGAGTTTTGGACCGAGTCGACTTGAAGATGAAGATCGTCAAGAAGACTTAGGTATCATAGAGTTTAGTGTGTTTTAGATCCATTTGTAAAGCTTAGAATAGTTGATATGCTCAAGTGCACAACACTCACAAGTTTTATGTTTGGATATTGGTTTTTCGGTTTTTAGTTTAACCGATATTTGTTTTCATGAATAGATTGATCAAAACAAGTTTAATTGATATATGTATAGTTGTTTCATTCGATACATGCATGCTTAATTTTTAAACAAACTTATTTTGACTTTCCTATTTATGTATTGAAAAATCCAAGTTTGATAAAAATACAAGTTTTAGTTTTTGGTAAAAATGTTAAGACAAAAATAGTTCAAATTGTTTGATAATTGAGTTGAAATTTTTATCACATGTTTACATATCAATGCAAAATGATAAAACTATTTTTGGGTATTTTTACAAGACTTAAAAGAATTTTTAGAAATATTTTAACATGTGTTTTCTGTCCCTGAACAGTGTCTGTCAGGCCAGGTCGGCTGACCGCATGGGTCGACCGAACCATAGGCCGGTCGACCCGTACGGTCGACCGACGTGCACATAACCGTGCACGTCTGGCAAACATTGGGACGGTCGGCAGGACGGCCGACCGGAACTGAGAGCAGTGCTCTCTGTTTATTTCGGTCGGCCGAGCGGTCGACCGGGTTGCCCCAACGGTCACATTTTTGACCGTTGGCGGTCGGCCAGGCCGGCCGACCGGTAGCCTGTCAGGCTGCCAGTCAGCCTAACGGCTAGTTTTGTTTTGGGGCTATAAATACCCCATTGCTTGGTGTTTTTAACTAAGATTTTTAGAGCTGATTTTCTCCCATTCTCTGGTTTTAAAAACAAGTTTTAAAAAGTGTTTAAAGAGCAAAAGACTCATTCTATTTGTTTTTAAGTGTTTTGTCATTTTCAAAGAAACTAGGTTTTGGGAATTGTTTTTGAGCAAAAATCTCTATATCATTTTTGGTGTTTTCCCAAGAGTTTTCTTTGATCAAAACACTTAGTTTTCCATACTTGAGCTATCATCTATCCTATTCTAGTAGGATCTTGTTTTGTGGAAAGAAGAGAGATTGTTTGTGGTTGAAAGAAACCACTTGTTGTAAACACCCTTGCTCTTGTTGTATCCCTCTTTGGTAGAGGTTGATCGGGTGATTGGTTTGCTCCCTCTTTGGTAGAGGTTGAGGCTTGTGGTTTGCTCCCTCTAGTGAGAGGTGGAGTTGGTTTGTATATCCCTCTTCGGTAGAGGTGATTGGTTGTTGTTTGGCTAAGGGCCTACCCCTCTTGTGTGAGGTGGTGTTAGTATTGAGAGAGGAGTTTGGTACTCCTTGTGTTGTAACAAATCCTCTTCGGTAGAGGTTCCCTCGGTGGGAGATAGTGGATTGGAAATCCTTCACGGTGGTGAAGGCGGGGATGTAGAGCTAGGGGCTCGAACCTCGAAACATATCTTGGCCTTTGTGTTTGATCCATTGTCTCTCAACTCTCTCTCTCTTTACATTTGTGCAAAGCATCATTCATTATTCATATCATACATTGCTTGCATTGTACCTTGCATATTTCATATTGCTATATCTTGTATATGCTTGGTTGTTTGTGTGTGCCTCACTTATACTTAACCACAAGAGCTTCATATAGCACCTCAACCCATATTTAGGGGAATCAAGAGGAGTTAGTTCAGAGCCCTTCACGGGGAATTCGGCTACACTTGTGTGTTGTATTAAGTGTTTGTGCAAATTTGTTTTAAACTTCCGCATTTAGCGCATTTAGTTTCTAGATTAGCATTATCACCTATTCACCCCCCTCTAGGTGATTTACAATTGGTATCAGAGCCTACGCTCCTGATACTTAGGCTTAACATCCTAGGAGTGAGATCCATTTGTTTGCTAATCTATTGTTTGCACACTCATATAGTTTACCATAGACTTCATGACCCCACCTAGTTTTGACCCTTCCAACATTGTTGTTTGGAAGTATAGGATGTCCATGTACCTAAAAACCTTAGGATTGCATGTTTTCCTTGCCGCTACCAAGAGATGTTATCTTGGTGACCGCAAGCATATGGGGCCAATGCACAAGCCCTTGAGGCCATTAGAAGCACATTATCTAAAGATTATCTTATGAGTGTTTCTAACCTTGATTCCGCTCTTGCACTGTGGAACAAGTTGACAACAACCACCACCTCCAAGTTTCAAACGCCTATCCAACCGGAGGAATCTAGTGGAGCTGAATCCGAGCCACAACAATGCTATATGGTCCAAGGGAATGACTCCCTTGAGGTACACTCGGAAACCCACTTAGATGATGATGATGATGCTAGTTCTTCATGTGAAAATTATGTTGATCCCCATGCTTTGAATGAAGAACTATCTATTGTTTGTGAAAAATTGATTGAAAAATATAATGTTTTGAAAAAGAAAAGTCTAAGCATTAACAATGATAATCAAAATTGATTGCTAGACTTGATGTTATTTTGCAAGAGAAAAAGGAGATTTCTAATGAAAGGGATTCATTAAAATCTCAACCTGATCTTGCACTAAAAGAAAATAAGTTTTTAAAATCTAAAAATGATTGTGAAACTCTTTTGAAGAAAAATGAAAATTTGTCTTCGAAAGTTGATTTTGTTTTAAAAGAGAATGTTGCTTTGAAAACAAAATTATTTCTATTTCAAATGATTTAAATGTTTGTTTAGAGAAAAATATTGCTTTGCAAAATAAAATTGATGCTCATGTTTGCCATGCTAGGGTAGTACCACACACTTCACCCATTGCATGCCATACTTCTTTAATTGAAAAAGATATATCCTTACTTAAGAAGAGTGTAGATTGTTTGGGCTCCACTTTGAGCCAATGTGTAGTGGGCCATACACGTTTGGAATCTTTGTTTCGAAAGAAACAAGTTCCATCTATTCATGTACACCCATCACGGCATACACATGCTCCTCACGGACACCACCAACACATGTATGCTCAGGTGTACACTTGTACACATTATGGACGTAAGGGCCACCTTGCTAAATTTTGTTTTGATCGTATACATGATTGTAATTTAGCAAATAACCTTGTTTGGGTTAGGAATGATACTAACCCCCATGGACCCAAAAAGTTGTGGGTACCAAAGACCACCCCTAGAGTTTTTGATGTAGGTGTGGGCTCTCACATGACGTGAGAGTTGCCGTACCTTGGAGTGGATGCGTTCCGTGCTTAAAGAGAACAATTTGGATGCATCACTTTCAAGGGATGTTTGGTGGAGAAGACCACCATGTGTTGGAGACAAGGGAAGTTGCCTTCTAGGTTTGGTAACGGTCTCTAACTCCTTATTTATGTTTGCATGTTTTTCATGTTTATTATTTTAGCATGTTTTATTGTTTGTAGATTATTATGAAAATGCCATGATTATTAGACCCTTGACATACATGTATAGTATTTGAGACACCCATGTTTAATATGGACTATTATTTTGTGTTCTCACCATTTGTTTAGCTATCATGTTTATCATAAGTTTAATAACATGTGAATTTACATAATAATCATGTTTACGTTTATCATGAGGATTTATATCTTGTTTTGATGCTTCATGATTTGAATATATGTTTAAATGTTAGTTTTCATTAAGACTAGGATTTATATTTGTGCATATAGTGGGCTACAAATAAATCTATATATGTTTGAGCTTGATTGCTTATTTGTTCCCATTAGATGTGCTAGTATAGTCTAGTTTTGATGATCCATACATTTTAAACTTGTATTCCTATTTTTGAATTTGTTTTATGATTATGTGTTTTCATCTCATGTATATGTCTATTTTGCCAAACTTTAAGATATACATGTATACCCCTTGAGTCATTTGCTTTTCATGCAAATCTATACATATGGACTCAATTGTGTTTAGGGATATGTATGTATACTTTTTGTGTTGACAAATCATACATATACCTTGAAATGAAATTTGTTTTAATGAAAATTTAGTTTTTCATGTATCCGTGTGTTTATGTTTAACTTCATGTATATGTCCATTTTATCCAAATTATGTTTATACATATACATCCTTTTGAGCCACGTGCCTTCATGCATATATCCTTTTGGACTCGTTGTGTTTGGATATATATGTATACTTTAATTTGTATAAGACATACATATACCTTGAAGATTAAATAGTTTTGATGATTTTCATGTTTTCCTGTTTCAAGGAATATTGAGCTTAATTGTCCACCTTTCATGATTATGATCTTCATATTATATTTGTACACTCACTTTTATTGATTACTCATGTGTTTGTTTTCATGAGTTATATTTATGCTTAATTGACTTGAGTGTTTGATATCATGTGGATTTCATGTTTATGAAAAATAATTTTGTTTTATTCCTTGCTTGAAGGATTTCGTGATAGTTTACAACTTTTTCTTATAACTAGTTGCGGTATTCTTCATTTGGTAGAGTTTTTCAAACAAAGCTTATTTTCAAATCTATTTTTGAAAATCCCTACCATCTATGGGAGGTTGGATGGGAGATCATGTTCATGTATGCTTTAAAATGAAAATCATTTAAAACTTGAACCATGATTGGTGGTAGTTATATGAGATATACACTTGATCTTATTGTTATTTCAATTGGTATCATTGAATTCTTTCAATTGGTATCAATTTTGACCTTTACTGTATACTCATATATTTTCTATGTATGTATGCTTTCAATTCCAAGAATATCAATTTCAATTGGTATCTATTTTTCATACATATATATGTTTTGTTTATGCTAAGCTTGAGCTTCAATTTTGTTTCAATTGATTACTTTTAAATTGGTATCAAGCCTACACATTATTTTAGTTGGTATTTCATAAAGGGGGAGAAAATTCGTATTTCATCTTTCAATTGGTATTTGTTTTCTACTCCCATACTTTATGATTGAAAATTCAAATTTGGTATCATATGTTCAAAATGAAAAATATTTTCAATTGGTATCAAAATTTTGTTTAGACATTCAAAATTTATTATGTTTAATTTCAATTGGTATCAAGATTTTCATGTGTTTTGCTTAAAATTGGTATCAATATTTTTTGTTTGTTTCCTTTCAATTGGTATCAAGATGCTATTCTTTGACATATTTTCACTTGATATCTTAAGTGATAGTCACCCCTAATTGGCTTTGTTTTTGTTTTAGACAAAAAGGGGGAGAATATCGTTTTTCTTGTTTTCACCCTTTTATTGATTCTTTGTTTCGAACAAAAAGGGGGAGAAAAATTTGTTGATTTGATTTTGCTTTTACCCCTTATCGAAGATTGTTCTTTGTATAAAAAAAAAAGGGAGGAGAAGATTTCGTTTTGTTTTGGCTTTTACCCCTTTGTTGATGATTGACAAAAAGGGGAGAATTATTTGAGAGTTTAATATGCATATATAAAACTTCATGTTTATGTTTTGCATATATTAAGTTTAATTATTAAGTTTAATTTAGTTTAATTTTAATTGGTATCTAGAGCATGTTTTGTTTTAAACATTTCATTGGTATCTAGAGCCATTTATTGTTTATGCATGATTATGCATTGTTATTCATTGCATATTTATTGTTTATTTGTTTATGCATGAGTTAAGGGGGAGCTTCTTTGAAGCTTAACTTTAATCCATGCATATATAACTCCATGAGTTTTGTCATCATCAAAAAGGGGGAGATTGTTGGCCCAAAGGCCTTCCACCCTAGTTTTGATGATGATTAACTCATGTAGTTATGTTTACTAATAATCTTGTGATTTTAGTTTCATATTATTAGCAAGATATTAGTTGGTGATTGCTTCCAAAAGAGGTACTTTAGAAGCTTTCACATGATGATTCCAGGGCTCAAGCATCAAAATCACACTTTTCCTAGCTCATGGATGGAGTTTTGGACCGAGTCGACTTGAAGATGAAGATCGTCAAGAAGACTTAGGTATCATAGAGTTTAGTGTGTTTTAGATCCATTTGTAAAGCTTAGAATAGTTGATATGCTCAAGTGCACAACACTCACAAGTTTTATGTTTGGATATTGGTTTTTCGGATTTTAGTTTAACCGATATTTGTTTTCATGAATAGATTGATCAAAACAAGTTTAATTGATATATGTATAGTTGTTTCATTCTATACATGCATGCTTAATTTTTAAACAAACTTATTTTGACTTTCCTATTCATGTATTGAAAAATCTAAGTTTGATAAAAATATAAGTTTTGATTTTTGGTAAAAATGTTAAGACACAAAAATAGTTCAAATTGCTTGATAATTGAGTTGAAATTTTTATCACATGTTTACATATCAATGCAAAATGATAAAACTATTTTTGGGTATTTTTATAAGACTTAAAAGAATTTTTAGAAATATTTTAACATGTGTTTTCTGTCCCTGAACAGTGTCTGTCAGGCCAGGTCGGTCGACCGCATGGGTCGACCGAACCATAGGCCGGTCGACCCGTACGGTCGACCGACGTGCACAGAACCGTGCACGTCTGGCACACATTGGGACGGTCGGCGGGCGGCCGACCGGAACTGAGAGCAGTGCTCTCTGTTTATTTCGGTCGGCCGGGCGGTCGACCGGGTTGCCCCAACTGTCACATTTTTGACCGTTGGCGGTCGGCCGGGCCGGCCGACCGGTAGCCTGTCAGGCTGCCAGATCAGCCTAACGGCTAGTTTTATTTTGGGGCTATAAATACCCCATTGCTTGGTGTTTTTAACTAAGATTTTTAGAGCTGATTTTCTCCTATTCTCTGGTTTTAAAAACAAGTTTTAAAAAAGTGTTTAAAGAGCAAAAAGACTCATTCTATTTGGTTTTTAGTGTTTTGTCATTTTCAAAGAAACTAGGTTTTGGGAATTGTTTTTGAGCAAAAATCTCTATATCATTTTTGGTGTTTTCCTAAGAGTTTTCTTTGATCAAAACACTTAGTTTTCCACACTTGAGCTATCATCTATCCTATTCTAGTAGGATCTTGTTTTTTGGAAAGAAGAAGAGAGATTGTTTGTGGTTGAAAGAAACCACTTGTTGTAAACACCCTTGCTCTTGTTGTATCCCTCTTTGGTAGAGGTTGATCGGGTGATTGATTTGCTCCCTCTTTGGTAGAGGTTGAGGCTTGTGGTTTGCTCCCTCTAGTGAGAGGTGGAGTTGGTTTGTATATCCCTCTTCGGTAGAGGTGATTGGTTGTTGTTTGGCTAAGGGCCTACCCCTCTTGTGTGAGGTGGTGTTAGTATTGAGAGAGGAGTTTGGTACTCCTTGTGTTGTAACAAATCCTCTTCGGTAGAGGTTCCCTCGGTGGGAGATAGTGGATTGGAAATCCTTCACGGTGGTGAAGGCGGGGATGTAGAGCTAGGGGCTCGAACCTCGAAACATATCTTGGCCTTTGCGTTTGATCCATTGTCTCTCAACTCTCTCTCTTTACATTTGTGCAAAGCATCATTCATTATTCATATCATACATTGCTTGCATTGTACCTTGCATATTTTATATTGCTATATCTTGTATATGCTTGGTTGTTTGTGTGTGCCTCACTTATACTTAACCACAAGAGCTTCATATAGCACCTCAATCCATATTTAGGGGAATCAAGAGGAGTTAGTCTAGAGCCCTTCACGGGGAATTCGGCTACACTTGTGTGTTGTATTAAGTGTTTGTGCAAATTTGTTTTAAACTTCCGCATTTAGCGCATTTAGTTTCTAGATTAGCATTATCACCTATTCACCCCCCCTCTAGGTGATTTACAATTGGTATCAGAGCCTACGCTCCTGATACTTAGGCTTAACATCCTAGGGGTGAGATCCATTTGTTTGCTAATCTATTGTTTGCATTTGCTTGTTTGCACACTCATATAGTTTACCATGGACTTCATGACCCCACCTAGTTTTGACCCTTCCAACATTGTTGTTTGGAAGTATAGGATGTCCATGTACCTAAAAACCCTAGGATTGCATGTTTTCCTTGCCGCTACCAAGAGATGTTATCTTGGTGACCGCAAGCATATAGGGGCCAATGCACAAGCCCTTGAGGCCATTAGAAGCACATTATCTAAAGATAATCTTATGAGTGTTTCTAACCTTGATTCCGCTCTTGCAGTGTGGAACAAGTTGACAACAACCACCACCTCCAAGCTTCAAACGCCTATCCAACCGGAGGAATCTGTGGAGATGAATCCGAGCCACAACAATGCTATATGGTCCAAGGGAATGACTCCCTTGAGGTACACTTAGAAACCCACTTAGATGATGATGATGATGCTAGTTCTTCATGTGATGATTATGTTGATCCCCATGCTTTGAATGAAGAACTATCTATTGTTTGTGAAAAATTGATTGAAAAATATAATGTTTTGAAAAAGAAAAGTCTAAGCATTAACAATGATAATCAAAATTTGATTGCTAGACTTGATGTTGTTTTGCAAGAGAAAGAGGAGATTTCTAATGAAAGGGATTCATTAAAATCTCAACTTGATCTTGCACTAAAAGAAAATAAGTTTTTAAAATCTAAAAATGCTTGTGAAACTCTTTTGAAGAAAAATGAAAATTTGTCTTCGAAAGTTGATTTTGTTTTAAAAGAGAATGTTGCTTTGAAAAACAAAATTATTTCTATTTCAAATGATTTAAATGTTTGTTTAGATAAAAATATTGTTTTGCAAAATAAAATTGATGCTCATGTTTGTCATGCTAGGGTAGTACTACACACTTCACCCATTGCATACCACACTTCTTCTTTAATTGAAAAAAATATATCCTTACTTAAGAAGAGTGTAGATTGTTTGGGCTCCACTTTGAGCCAATGTGTAGTGGGCCATATACGTTTGGAATCTTTGTTTCGAAAGAAACAAGTTCCATCTATTCATGTACACCCATCACGGCATACACATGCTCCTCACGGACACCACCAACACATGTATGCTCATGTGTACACTTGTACACATTGTGGACGTAAGGGCCACCTTGCTAAATTTTGTTTTGATCGTATACATGATTGTAATTTAGCAAATAACCTTGTTTGGGTTAGGAATGATACTAACCCCCATGGACCCAAAAAGTTGTGGGTACCAAAGACCACCCCTAGAGTTTTTGATGTAGGTGTGGGCTCTCACATGACGTGAGAGTTGCCGTACCTTGGAGTGGATGCGTTCCGTGCTTAAAGAGAACAATTTGGATGCATCACTTTCAAGGGATGTTTGGTGGAGAAGACCACCATGTGTTGGAGACAAGGGAAGTTGCCTTCTAGGTTTGGTAACGGTCTCTAACTCCTTATTTATGTTTGCATGTTTTTCATGTTTATCATTTATAGCATGTTTTATTGTTTGTAGATTATTATGAAAATGCCATGATTATTAGACCCTTGACATACATGTATAGTATTTGAGACACCCATATTTAATATGGACTATTATTTTGTGTTCTCACCATTTGTTTAGCTATCATGTTTATCATAAGTTTAATAACATGTGAATTTACATAATAATCATGTTTACGTTTATCATGATGATTTATATCTTGTTTTGATGCTTCATGATTTGAATATATATTTAAATGTTAGTTTTCATTAAGACTAGGATTTATATTTGTGCATATAGTGGGCCACAAATAAATCTATATATGTTTGAGCTTGATTGCTTATTTGTTCCCATTAGATGTGCTACTATAGTCTAGTTTTGATGATCCATACATTTTAAACTTGTATTTTTATTTTTAAATTTGTTTTATGATCATGTGTTTTCATCTCATGTATATGTCTATTTTGCCAAACTTTAAGATATACATGTATACCCCTTGAGTCATTTGCTTTTCATGCAAATCTATACATATGGACTCAATTGTGTTTAGGGATATGTATGTATACTTTTTGTGTTGACAAATCATACATATACCTTGAAATGAAATTTGTTTTAATGAAAATTTAGTTTTTCATGTATCCGTGTGTTTATGTTTAACTTCATGTATATGTCCATTTTATCCAAATTATTGTTTATACATATACATCCTTTTGAGCCACGTGCCTTCATGCATATATCCTTGTGGACTCGTTGCGTTTTGGATATGTATGTATACTTTAATTTGTATAAGACATACATATACCTTGAAGATTAAATAGTTTTGATGATTTTAATGTTTTCCTGTTTCAAGGAATATTGAGCTTAATTGTCCACCTTTCATGATTATGATCTTCACATTATATTTGTACACTCACTTTTATTGATTACTCATGTGTTTGTTTTCATGAGTTATATTTATGCTTAATTGACTTGAGTGTTTGATATCATGTGAATTTCATGTTTATGAAAAATAATTTTGTTTTATTCCTTTCTTGAAGGATTTCTTGCTAGTTTACAACTTTTTCTTATAACTTGTTGCGATATTCTTCATTTGGTAGAGTTTTTCAAACAAAGCTTATTTTCAAATCTGTTTTTGAAAACCCCTACCATCTATGGGAGGTTGGATGGGAGATCATGTTCATGTATGATTTAAAATGAAAATCATTTAAAATTTGAACCATGATTGGGTGGTAGTTATATGAGATATACACTTGATCTTATTGTTATTTCAATTGGTATCATTGAATTCTTTCAATTGGTATCAATTTTGACCTTTACTGTATACTCATATATTTTGTATGTATGTATGCTTTCAATTCCAAGAATATCAATTTCAATTGGTATCTATTTTTCATACATATATATGTTTTGTTTATGCTAAGCTTGAGCTTCAATTTTGTTTCAATTGATTACTTTTAAATTGGTATCAAGCCTACGCATTGTTTTAGTTGGTATTTCATAAAGGGGAGAAAATTCGTATTTCATCTTTCAATTGGTATTTGTTTTTCACTCTCATACTTTATGATTGAAAATTCAAATTTGGTATCATATGTTCAAAATGAAAAATATTTACAATTGGTATCAAAATTTTTGTTTAGACATTCAAAATTTATTATGTTTAATTTCAATTGGTATCAAGATTTTCATGTGTTTTGCTTAAATTGGTATCAATATTTTTTGTTTGTTTCCTTTCAATTGGTATCAAGATGCTATTCTTTGACATATTTTCACTTGATATCTTAATTGATAGTCACCCCTAATTGGCTTTGTTTTTGTTTTAGACAAAAAGGGGGAGAATATTATTTTTCTTGTTTTCACCCTTTTATTGATTCTCTGTTTCGAACAAAAAGGGGGAGAAAAATTTGTTGATTTGATTTTGCTTTTACCCCTTATCGAAGATTGTTTCTTTGTATAAAAAAAAAGGGAGGAGAAGATTTCGTTTTGTTTTAGTTTTTACCCCTTTGTTGATGATTGACAAAAAGGGGGAGAATTATTTGAGAGTTTAATATGCATATATAAAACTTCATGTTTATGTTTTGCATATATTAAGTTTAATTATTAAGTTTAATTTAGTTTAATTTTAATTGGTATCTAGAGCATGTTTTGTTTTAAACATTTTATTGGTATCTAGAGCCATTTATTGTTTATGCATGATTATGCATTGTTATTCATTGCATATTTATTGTTTATTTGTTTATGCTTGAGTTAAGGGGGAGCTTCTTTGAAGCTTTACTTTAATCCATGCATATATAACTCCATGAGTTTTGTCATCATCAAAAAGGGGGAGATTGTTGGCCCAAAGGCCTTCCACCCTAGTTTTGATGATGATTAACTCATGTAGTTATGTTTACTAATAATCTTGTAATTTTAATTTAAGATTATTAAGCAAGATATTAGTTGGTGATTGCTTCCAAAAGAGGTGCTTTAGAAGCTTTCACATGGTGATTCCAGGGCTCAAGCATCAAGATCACACTTTGCCTAGCTCATGGATGGAGTTTTGGACCGAGTCGACTTGAAGATGAAGATCGTCAAGAAGACTTAGGTATCATAGAGTTTAGTGTGTTTTAGATCCATTTGTAAAGCTTAGAATAGTTGATATGCTCAAGTGCACAACACTCACAAGTTTTATGTTTGGATATTGGTTTTTTGGTTTTTAGTTTAACCGATATTTGTTTTCATGAATAGATTGATCAAAACAAGTTTAATTGATATATGTATAGTTGTTTCATTCTATACATGCATGCTTAATTTTTAAACAAACTTATTTTGACTTTCCTATTCATGTATTGAAAAATCCAAGTTTGATAAAAATACAAGTTTTGATTTTTGGTAAAAATGTTAAGACACAAAAATAGTTCAAATTGCTTGATAATTGAGTTGAAATTTTTATCACATGTTTACATATCAATGCGAAATGATAAAACTATTTTTGGATATTTTTACAAGACTTAAAAGAATTTTTAGAAATATTTTAACATGTGTTTTCTGTCCCTGAACAGTGTCTGTCAGGTCAGGTCGGCCGACCGCATGGGTCGGCCGAACCATAGGCCGGTCGACCCGTACGGTCGACCGACGTGCACAGAATCGTGCACGTCTGGCACACATTGGGACGGTCGGCCGGGCGGCCGACCGAAACTGAGAGCAGTGCTCTCTGTTTATTTCGGTCGGCCGGGCGGTCGACCGAGTTGCCCCAACAGTTACATTTTTGACCGTTGGCGGTCGGCCGGGCCGGCCGACCGGTAGCCTGTCAGGCTGCCAGATCAGCCTAACGGCTAGTTTTGTTTTGGGGCTATAAATACCCCATTGCTTGGTGTTTTTAACTAAGATTTTTAGAGCTGATTTTCTCCCATTCTCTTGTTTTAAAAACAAGTTTTAAAAAGTGTTTAAAGAGCAAAAAGACTCATTCTATTTGTTTTAAGTGTTTTGTCATTTTCAAAGAAACTAGGTTTTGGGAATTATTTTTGAGCAAAAATCTCTATATCATTTTTGGTGTTTTCCCAAGAGTTTTCTTTAATCAAAACACTTAGTTTTTCACACTTGAGCTATCATCTATCCTGTTCTAGTAGGATCTTGTTTTGTGGAAAGAAGAGAGATTGTTTGTGGTTGAAAGAAGCCACTTGTTGTAAACACCCTTGCTCTTGTTGTATCCCTCTTTGGTAGAGGTTGATCGGGTGATTGGTTTGCTCCCTCTTTGGTAGAGGTTGAGGCTTGTGGTTTGCTCCCTCTAGTGAGAGGTGGAGTTGGTTTGTATATCCCTCTTCGGTAGAGGTGATTGGTTGTTGTTTGGCTAAGGGCCTACCCCTCTTGTGTGAGGTGGTGTTAGTATTGAGAGAGGAGTTTGGTACTCCTTGTGTTGTAACAAATCCTCTTCGGTAGAGGTTCCCTCGGTGGGAGATAGTGGATTGGAAATCCTTCACGGTGGTGAAGGCGGGGATGTAGAGCTAGGGGCTCGAACCTCGAAACATATCTTGGCCTTTGCGTTTGATCCATTGTCTCTCAACTCTCTCTCTCTTTACATTTGTGCAAAGCATCATTCATTATTCATATCATACATTGCTTGCATTGTACCTTGCATATTTCATATTGCTATATCTTGTATATGCTTGGTTGTTTGTGTGTGCCTCACTTATACTTAACCACAAGAGCTTCATATAGCACCTCAACCCATATTTAGGGGAATCAAGAGGAGTTAGTCCAGAGCCCTTCACGGGGAATTCAGCTACACTTGTGTGTTGTATTAAGTGTTTGTGCAAATTTATTTTAAACTTTCGCATTTAGCGCATTTAGTTTCTAGATTAGCATTATCACCTATTCACCCCCCTCTAGGTGATTTACAAAGCGGTGGCAGATTTCCTGGCTAAACATAGATCTAGATCCGAGAGCGACCGAACTTTACGAGGATCTCCCAGATGAAGTCGCTAAAATTTGTCTGACACAGACATCTTTTGAAAGACAGGTGTGGCAACTTTTCTTCGATGGTACATCGAGAATAGGTCCGCAAGGGCATGTCAAAGCAGGAGTGGGGGTAGTACTGATCTCCCCACAGAACTACGTAATCCCTCATGCATTCTCATTAACCGAGCCATGTTCCAACAATGTAGCGGAATACAATGCCCTCTTGGTTGGAATGCAAATCGTCGATGAGATTGGCGTTAAAAATCTCGAAGCATACGGTGACTCCAAAACTCATCGTTAACCATGTTCGTGGAGAGTACGAAGTCAGGCATGAAGACTTAGTACCCGATTTCAATGCAACTATCTCTATGGCCGAAAAGTTTGAAAACTTTTAGATCGACCATGTACCACGCCAGCAAAATGTGCATGCAGATGCACTGGCATCTCTCGCTGCCTCCTTAGCCCTTCCATCTAGAGTTGTAGAGAAAATACTTATCTATAGCCACGACTTGTATTGCCTAAGAGTCACTTTTGAAGATCGCCAAAAGCTGATAGGAGACTGTCAAGCCAACGAAGCTCTTGAGATGTCAGCCGGTCTAGAGCCTAGGGATTGACGATTATATTGACTATGCCTTATACGACATTCTGCCAATGATCCCAAAGAGGCGGCTGCCATTAGAAAGAAAGCCCCCAAATTCTACTATAATGTGATCACGCGAACACTGAATCGCCAATCGCATGACATGATCCTCCTCCGCTGCCTGTCACAAAAGGAGTCACAGGACGTACTCAAAGAAGCGCATGTGGCATGTGTGGAGCTCATCAGCCCGGTCCGAAACTCGGAGATCGACTCCGAAGACTGGGATATTATTGGCCTACAATGATTCTGGACACCATCACTTACACCAAACGATGCCACGCCTGTCAAGTCCATGGAGATTTCATCCATCAAGCACCAGGATATCTTCGCTCTACAACCTCAACCTGGTCATTTGAGATGTGGGAATGAGTGGACGTGGTCGGCCCTATCAGCCCACCATCCAAAATACATCGGTTCATCTTAGCTATAACCGATTACTTCTCTAAATGGGCTGAAGTTATTCCCTTGAGGGAAGTAAAGGCATCTGATGTGATCAAATTTGTTAAACATCACGTCATTTACCGCTTTGGTGTGCCACGACGGATCATTCACGACAATGGGTCCCAGTTCGTCAGCCAAACTTTTAAAAGGTTCCGCAACAAGTTCAGAATTCAGAGTGTGTCCTCAACGACATACTACCCAGCCGTTAATGGCCTCGCAGAAGCTTTCAATAAGACTATTGGAAAGCTTCTCAAAAAATTCATTTTGAAAAGCTAATGTGACTGGGACGACAAATTAGATGAATGCTTATGGGCTTATCGCACGATAATTCGAACCCCAACGAAGGCTACATCTTTCTCCTTGGTATATGGGTGTGAAGCTGTACTCCCATTAGAAATCCAATTCCCATCTCTACGCGTCGCCTTGACAGCAGAGATGATAAATGAGGAGAAATATCGACTGCGACTCCAGGAGCTGGAGGCTTTAGATGATAAACGCCTGCAAGCTCAACAACAAATCAAGCTCTATTAGGCTCGAATTACCAGAGCCTTAAACAAGAAAGTCAAGGAGTGAACTTTCAAGAAATGTAACCTTGTCTTAGCTTTAGAAGGCCTATGGTGATGACACATAAGACCAAAGAAAAATTCTAGCCCAAATAGGAAGGACCATTTGCAGTAGAATCTGTCTACTCAAATGGAGCATATCGCCTCATAACCTCGACGGTGATACGCTCATGATGCCAATCAACAGAAAATTCTTAAAGAAATACTATCCTTGATAGCATTCTTCTCCTGATCAGGTTAATACTACACCTCTGATCGAAAATCCTGATCCAAGAGAAGCTTCTTCCCTTCATTGGATCATATCACGGACGATCAGTGTCAAGCCGATCAAGCGATGGTCACATCATGATGCATGATGTAAAATTTGAAGAAAAAACAAAATGCAAAACTTTAATTTTAGTTTAGTTACTCTTCTACTGACATCCAACGCCTCCGACGGCTAAGGATAGAGGAAATATTAGCTTTAAGTCCAACATAAGTTTTCAACAACTTATCACGCTGAAGGAAATAACATGGCGAGCCCAACTCAAACGGTGGTTAGTAAAGGTCCATTAAATCCGTTGATAGCTGAGGGTTTGTTAAAATTCCTAAGGGACTCGGTCACATCCTCTCCTCCAAAATCTTTTACCAATTCTCACCCACAGAATGGTAGGGCCACAAAAATACCTGTGTTCATCTCCCTAATGAAATGAACTGGGATTTATCAAGTTAATATTAAACCTCTGACAAACTAGATTTTTCAATCCCCAGTGATCAGTCAAGTTAATATTAAACCTCTGACAATGAAACTCATTAGAAATCCTTGCTGGTCAAATTCCCCATGTCTGAGGAAATCAATGATTGTCACGTTAATATTAAACCTCTGACAGTTCATTTTACTTTTCACCCAAAATCCCCTACCAATTCTCTTCCATAGAAGGGTAGGTCCACAAATACAATTATTGCTATGTTAACACTAAACCTCTGACGATGAAAAATTTTAAAACTCCACAACGAGTACAAACTTCACTTGTCCCTCCTCTACATGGAGTCACAAATCTTCAAATCTTGTCAAGTTAACACTACACCTCTGACATTCCAAACTTTACTTGTCAATTCTCATCAATATAATGACAAGTCTTCAACATTGCTCCTATCGCAAACCAATTCTTGTCAAGTTAAAATTACATCTCTGACCTTCCAAACTTCACTTGTCAATTCTCATTAATAGAATGACAAGTCTTCAAAATTGCTCATATCATAAATCAACCACTGTCAAGTTAACATTACACCTCCAAACTTCACTTATCAATTCTCATCAATAGATTGACAAGTCCTTAAAATTGCTCATATCGCAAATCAACTACTGTCAGATTAACATCACACCTCTGACAAATTACTGTTAAGTTTAACACTACAACTCTAACAGTGATTAAGTTGCTGCCAAGTTGATATTAAACCTCTGACAGTCACTTTCCCTCAGACTTTCATATCGAAGCTGAGATGAGCGATGCTAAGTTTAACATCACATCTCTAGCGTCCAGTTCATTGCTAAGTTCAACAACACACCTATGACAATGACTTTCCCTCGAACTTCCCTATTGAAGTCGAGATGACCAATGCCAAGTTCAAAATTACACCTCTAGCATTACCTTCACTGTCAAGTTTAACATTATGCCTATGACAGTGATGTTTTTAGTCTTCCCAAATGAGACTGAAATTCCCGTTGAGTCAAGTTAATATCACACCTCTGACCCACATTTCTGTCAAGTTAATATCACACCTCTGACAGTAATCTTAAGTTCCTGAAATGAAATTTTTCCCAACTTTGACTTATTAAGTTAATTATCGTATTTCCAGCAAGTCAAGAGTTTCTACATCTATGTGTCTGATTTTCAATTCAAAAAAAAGAGAATTCAAGACATATTAGAAGATAAGAAAAGTGTCACTTTTATTTATGTTCAAACATATGAAAGTGATACAAGACGCTCTCTTATATAATAAGATTGGGTGTTACAATAAAGGAGTACAAAGAAGTCCCTCTCTCTCAGCGAAAGGTTGCACTCACTACTCAAGACTTCTACACCGCTCCAAATACAAGATGTTTGGAAGAGCGCCGAAGAAAGACCACTTTCTTCCTCCATTGGATCATGTCGTAGTTGATCAGTGTTGAGACGATTGGATGTTGATTACACCATGATGCATGATGTAAACATTGAAGAAGCTCATCGCTAACCGAGAACAATAGTGTTTCTCGAGGTCGAAATGCAGAAGAACATTCTGATTCTACCCGAACAACTGGTGTAGGCCGTAATCCTTCGTTGATGAACATCTCCACCACTAGAAAGTCATCTAATAGACATGGGTTTTGTCGATGTCACTTCTGGGGGTAAGATTGGTGAAGGGAGGATCCGAGACCTTACAGGTGACATCCTCTTTCCCGTAACCTGCAAGAGACCATACCCACCACCATACTCACTGAAACCATGACAAGACTTGGAGGTTGCGTCATGAGTTCACACCCATTCACAAAACTTGGAGGCTGCGCCCTAAAGCCGCATCTCAATCATGAACTCAGTACAACCCGAGTTTGCGCCCTCTCAAGGACCAGATCGTGTCTCTATTTAGACAGAGTCCCGCCCTCACCAATCAGCTGAGAAACGCGCGTCATTCTTGATGTGGTTGCAGTTAGGACCCCAAAATCGCGTCTCTACTGCAGATAAAGGCCGCGTCCATGGATCCTCATCCTTTCATGAACCTGAAGGCCGCGCCCCATTTATTAAAAAAAATGCAAGTCTGCGTCTCAGAATTACGTCTCTCTTATGCCAGAGCCGCGTCTTTGCCAAACAGCCAAGGTTTGCGCGTCGTTCTTGATGAGCCTGAACTGTGTCTCCATTAATGAGTCAGAGCCGCGTCCTCACCAACGGCTGAGACCCACGCATCATTCTTGAGGAACCTAAAACTGCGTCTCACTACAAATGAGAGCCGCATCTCGCTCAAGAACTCAGTGCAGTCTGAGTTATTATTCATGACCGTACCCTATCAAAACGACTAAGGACTTTGTTTCTACAAATAGTCAAGGAGTACAAATACAAGGAAGTACGACTATGAAAACTGAGTTCATCCTGGCAGTAAAAGAGTCTGAAAGGATAAAGACGAGATAAAATTTGAGAACTTTTATTATTTGACTCAAAATGATAAAATTAACACAAACGCTCTTATTCAACCGATGGAGTGTTACAAAAAAAAAGGAGAGAAGAAGGCTAATAATCCTACTTCGTCAAAGAACGGATTTGCTCCCAGAGGCGATGCATCTCGTGTTGACATGCCCTTTCAGCTTCCACCAAAGCTTGGACCCGCAACTCTTCCTCAGACAAGAATCTCCTCGCAGCCAGTTGCGCCTGAAGAGACTCCAACCTGGAGGAATGAGCAGGTAAGGTTTCTTGAACCTGCATCTTGGCAGCCTCCAGCTCTTCCAACCTTTTTCTAGCAACAATAAGTTTCTGCTCATTGGCCTCAATTAAGGCTTGCGCCCTAGCAATTATAATCCGAGCAGTGGTGATAACTTGCTCTGCACTTTGGATGACGATTTCAGGTTCCTTTGAATCGCCAATCAGTCTTTGGTAGTCAGCTTGGAAGCGCTGGAGATGGCAAGCTTCTTCGGCCATTTGCTCCTCTATCTCCTTTCGCTCGTGTTCTTGAGCGGCGAGGAGCTTACTCAGTGTTGACCGAGCCTCATCCATTGAGCCAGCATTCTCTAGGGTCTTGAGCTCCTTCAGGAGGCTCTCCAGCTGTTCAACCAGCATCAGACACGCCCTAGCTGGTGAAGGACTCCCAGTGTGACTGATGTTCTTGATCTGATTCTCGAGAAGCATCCAGGCAAACTCAAAGGAACTACCCCCGAAAAGGACCAAGTCAATACAGGACCTTATGGAAGCAAAAAATTATCGCACCATTTGATGTGCTAGCTCTTCCATGATGTCAATAGCTGGAGATAACCCTGCTGATGTACTTTCGGACCCCCTTTTCATGACAGGACGAGAGACGGGAACTAGTTCAACTTGTGCAGGGGTAAGGCCGACAACAGGCTCGTCAGACACTGAGGTCGTCACCAATACCTCCGGGATAGTTATTGTTGTAGTAGCTTCCACAGTAACAGAAGCAACAACAAACTCCACGGCACTGAGTTCCCCGGCCGAAGTTTGAACTGTGCTATCTCTGCACCAAGGCTTGCCGCAGGATCCTCCACCTGAACTACCCCAGTGCTTTCTGTAAACCATAACATTAAACGTCAGTGATAATGATGAAAAGGAGACTATACAACACGTTAGTATTCTCTTACCACGTTGAGGATCTGAAGATGGAAAATCCCTGGATAAGCCACTTGGGGATGAGGGCTCCCCGACCTCGGCGGTTGCACCATCTGAAGCATCATGGTATCGGGAGCTTTAAGGCCCTCCTGCTAGGCCAACTCCTAGATCATCTCCTCAATATGAGAAGAAGTTGTTGTGGCTTCACTACGGCAGCCAGCCCTGTAGAAGAAAGTCAAAAAGAAATGTTAGAACTCATTCCTAACTTGATGCGGAATCAGTTTAGGAGGACAAAGAAAATACTTTCAGCAGCGGCGATCCTTGCTATCGGCGAAACCATCAAAGGGACGTATCCCTATATCTTCCTCCGAGATATGCGAGAATTTGCTTGTGTCAGGAAGAGCGGATTCATCGCCAAAATTAACTTCTTCACCAGAATAATACCTATGTTCTTCGGACGATAAAGACGACAGTTCAACACAAGAGGTCTAGCGATCGAGACTTTAACACTGAGTACCCCAGTAGTAGGGCTGGGATCGACAACCCGCGAGGTGGACATCAATATACTGGGAGACCCAGGTTGTTGCTCCTCCACCCTTCTCTCATGAACTGAAGAAGGTCCAGCCTGAGTTGAGATTCCCGGAATCTCAACACCATCCCTTCCCACCAAGTCGACTTCAGGTCGCTCGACCTCCTCAACCACGATGGGTTCATCCGCGAGCTCTCCTCCTCCAGGATCACGGGACCCCTGCTGCGCAGACCGCGAGAGCGAAGAACGCGGACTTCTTCCTCCTCTTCTTCTTCCTTCCACTGCTCCTCAACACTAGGAGGAACTACCTTGGGCATCAAAGCTTCAGCCTCCGATTCCCTCCTAGCCTTCTTTGGGATAGGCTCACTTTTAGAAGCAGAGCTACGGAAATGTTTGGCTACAGTCTATCGGCTCTTTTTAGCAGGTTGCCCCTTAGGTGCTACTGTCCTTGGCTCCATCCCCGCTTCCCCTCCTGTTTTCCTCTCGATCGCCCGGTACTCGTCCATACCTCACACACGTTTATTAGACTCCAACTTGGTTTCATAAGATGCTTTGATGCTCTTAATGTAAGAGGTATTTATTCCAAAATCAGGCATCCTACTAGACAGGGAGTACCATGTGCAGAAACCGAGGCTGGTATGACAATTGGGCGTCTTGTGAGGCAGGTTGAAAATAGCTTTTGTCCCTTCAGCTACACTGTAGTACCATGCTCGGGCACCATCAAATAAATTACCGCTGAAGCAAAGGCCAGCGTTGGGATTGCCGACATATAATTGATCATAATCGAACTATCGAGCCAAATGACTGGGCATGTAAGGCTCGATCATACATGAATTTCCTTACCAGAAGATCAGATATCCAGGCCGAATATTGGTAAGCCACCAAAAGACTCCCAATGGCAGCCTTGTGAAATCATCTGGTCCCGCAAAGTCGCAAACTTATCCCCGTAGGACGCATCAGCAATCTCAGAGAAGCAATGGTCGAGCTGATAGTTTGATATGTTCAGAATGGATTTTCGAACAAAGAACATATAGTAGTGAGTCCAACTCGAATTCTCCAGCTTTTGCACGAAGGGAACAAAACCTTCAGAAATAGGCACTGCCGTCATCAGTGAAGGGCAGTGCATAATGTACTAGGCCATCATGTACGTATACAGAAGCACGATCCTGGGATTAAGGGTATTCACTCTGGCCTTCCCTCCGAATCGACCACTAGCCTACCCTCAGAATCTACATTGGCCTCCACTTGGCACAGGCTTTTAACCAGAGCCCGTAATCCACTCTGAATTCTGGCCACCATCACTGGAAGGAGAGCGATAGATTTCCCGTAGGCAAGCAAGACCGCCGGGTAACCGCATCAGCAACGATTACTTCATGCGGCAGTGTTGGTACCATACAACGCTTCAGCTACAGCATAAGGAAGCCCGCCAATAGAGCCCAGTCAGAAATGGGAACTCGGGCCTGGTGATGAAAACTTTCAAAGACCGTACAGGTCTGAAAGTGTCCTCGTTCAGTGGTGTAGGAGCTTGTAGAGGCATTGATCCTTTCAGTAATTTCCACATCAGTGCAAGGGGCCAGACTAGTCACTGGGCTATCCTACTCATTTATGCTGTTGAACAGATAGATCGCCCAAGACATCTCCTCCAGGAGGATATCTGCCCGTAGATGTGGAAGTGGCACAACACTTCCCAGTATGTCTTGATTGGTCGCTAATGTTGCATATTTAATATCATATGTCCATACTTATTATAGAATAAAAGCCTACATTGTCCTAATTAATTGTCTGATTTATTTGCAGGCCCAATCTTTAAGGAGATGAAGAGAAATGAGCGCAAAGCCCACCAAAATTCTGAATTAAATCAGAATTAATTCGCACCAAGTAAATCAGGGCAAAATCAAGAGGTGGAAAACCGTTGAGAAGAATCCTCTCAGAATGATCGGTTAAAGCCAAAAATCTAAGGCCATTTCGTCAGAATCCAGGACTCAAACTGCAAAACCAACTCCAGATAAAGTCAGAAGGCCAAACCAGCGCGACCCACCAACAGGGTGTGGCCACCTGGCCACACCCTGGCCGCGGAAACGCGGCAAAAGCCGCGTTTTCGTGGCAATCTTGGGGAGTTAGGGGGAGCGTTTGCTCCCCCGACCTCCCGGGATCCTGGTTGTTGGGGTTTTGGCCTATAAAAGGGTATTCTCTGTGCTGAAATGGGACGCCAATGCAGATTAGGATTTAGCCTAGTTTTCATTCTTTGTAGTTTAGGTTCTTCTTTTCTTTTTTATGTAATTTGTATGTAACTTAGGGTAGAAGAAGATTCATGTAAGTAAGAGAGAGAGGCTGATGTTGAGAGTGACACCGATGTACCCTCCTCCTTTCTTCCATTGTCTCTGCAATTAATAAGGTAAAAGCTTATTTTATGTTCGTATTTTGTTTTGCTTTCCTCTTCCCCTTTCTACTTTACCTTGGTTGTATTTGTTGAGTTTACAAGTGAAATCCAAAGCAAGTATAACTAAGCTATGTGAGAGCCAGCGATAGTTCATGAAGACGTTCTCCTCTTCCAAGATCCGCATCACTTCGTTCTTGCTAGGCTTGACGATATAATGTGCACGGGGACTGAGCTCGAGCTTATGATCTATGCGTTGAACGCCTCCGAAGCAAAGGTAGAACATGCAACGGTTTCCAGGTAAGTCATCACTCAACCTAGGTAAGTATTCCTTCCTTTCTTTCCTTTCTCTCATTTCTGTAAATTATATCACCACCTCTTCCAACTCTTTCTTCTCCACTCACTCCATTTGTACATAGTCGCTTTTCTTGTTTTCTGATTTGTCCACCTTCTTCATCTTTCATTCTCTTCTAACATAACATAATTCTTTCACATTTTCTTAACTTAAAAACAGAGAAGAACTTTCGCTTTTGTTTTCATAAGAATTTCAATAAAGAAACGTAGAGCTTCCATCGCAAACCCTCCTTGTGGATCACGACCTGCATAACCACTTGCTATAGCGGAAGAATTGAGCACTTGCACATTTTTATTATAAGTTCTGAAATTTCGTATTTTTTGTGCAGGTTTTGCCTCAATCAAATTTTGGCGCCGTTGCCGGGGGGTAACATGTTTTTTATTGAAATCTGAATTTTTTTGAAAATTTTTTAGAACTAAATGAAGTTTCTTCTCTGTTGCAGGTTACAGGGCAATAAAAGTAGGAAATTAATATTGCAGTGACATACAAGTGGCCTTGGGCCTCTGCTCTAGAAAGCAGAGACCAAGGGCCCTCTGAATTGCCGCGTTTCACGGCAAAAGCCGCGGATCCGCAGCAAGGACGAGTTGACTACTAACAGGTTTTTGCAGGGCTGCTTGCTTTGCAAATTCTAGTTCTCTGCAATTCTTTATTTCCTATATGCCATCACATAAGCCTGCTAAATAATCAACAGTAAAACGTTTATTGCAAAAGTTAAAAATTGATTAGACGTTTGCATTTTAGGCACGCGTTTTTTTCAATTCATTTATTTTTACTGTTGAAGAGTGCTGGAGCAAGGTACGTATGCATTGCATTTAGCATAGGACTCACTTCTTGGTTGATTTATATCGCTTTGAGTGAATCTTACATATCTTGTACACTTGCGCAAAAATTATTTTAAGGGCACTAACCCATAACAAGATAAGGTAGGGATTTAATCACCTTTCCTTAGCCTAAAAATCAGAATCCAAGCACTCACTAACCCAAGCCTAACTTAAAATGAGTAGACGTTGGCCCTAGGGACATCTCAGACTCAATTAGGAGATTATCCTACGAGGGAAAGGTGTTGGAACTTGACTCTTGCCAAATCAGTGTCTAGGAAAGGGATTAAGGGCCGAAAGCCCGAAGGTTGGTGGTTATTTAATTAAGGAACGTCTTTTGACGGAAAACCTCCCACCAACCTTGCCCTGACCTGGCTGATTAGCTTGTGGTCAAGGTCTACATTAAACCTCCCGTGGACAGTCTAACCAGTTAGGAGTCGTTTAGGTCTAGGTCTACCCTAACTTAGGTTAGAATTTTTCTTTCTTGTTTGTTTATTTGTTTGTTTTTCTTTCTTTTTGTTTGTATTCCATTGTGTGATATGGCTTATAATAATAATTTTTCACTTATAATAATAATCCATATTACACATCAAACTCTTTTTCGGATATTACCAACCCGGCATATCATGACTTTAACCAACCTAGTGTGCTGGATTGGTCTTATCCGAATCAATATAACCCATGTCCCCCATCGTATGATTATAATTTCCATAACGATTTCAACTCTTCACAGAGTCAGTGGGGATTCACCTACCCCGAGTCAAATTTTCAACCAAATTATCCCCCTTCTCCACCTAGTCCACAATATTTCCAAGAGTCATACTCAGTTCCACCAGTCCAAAATAGAAGACCATTAATTTTGGAAATGAGTATGCGTGAGTCCAAACACAAATCCCAAAATCTGATGGACTCACAATTTCACTACCACTTCCAAGACAACTCTTCATCTTTTCATCAAAACAATGAACCCATCAATTATGAAAAGATGCTTGAAGCCATGACTCATGCTCAAAATGCTAGAAATCGTGACATAGATATGATGGTCGAATCTCTACGTTCTTACCGTTTGACCAGTTCTGATGTCACTAACCATCCTGTTAGAGTCGAAGAGTCATGTAGTCTTGGAAATCAAGATTCCATTTCAGAATAACCACTTGAACTTGCCCAAACTCCAAATTTTGAAAAAGATATTGACAGTTTAGCAAGTTTTCCTTTTCCTGAAATAGAACTTGAAAATGAATATGATCCTGAACCCCAACTTAGTGATTCAATTCTACTTCCTGGTTCAATTATGACTCTGGTATCTTCACCTGATTTAATCTTTTTCCTGAGTCAACATTGAATCCTGTGCTAATTCATCATGAAATTGAATCACCCATTCTTGAGGATCATATTGAACTTGACCAATTATACAATTTTGAAAATCCTATTGACAAATTGGCAAGTTCTCAATTTTTTGATATTGAACTCAATGAGATATGTGACCTAGATTCTCAAATCTGTGATCCAGTTCAACTTTCTGAATCAATATTGACTCCTGTTGTGTTACCAAACTTGAGTAATATTTTAGAGTCAGTTTTGATTCCTCCACCTATCATTCCTGAACCGGAATCACCCACATTAAGTCACATTCCATTGTTAGAAAATACATGTGGACTAGAGTTTCAACTTCTTGACTTGGACCCGCTTCTTGAACCAATTTCGACTCCTGAACCTTTACTTGACTTATGTCACCTTCCCGAGTCGGTATTAGTTCCTGTCCTTCCTGAGTCCAAGTCAACCGTTCTATCATTTCATACTCCATTCTGGGACGAGGTGGTTGACAAATTTGACTCTGAAATTAGTTATGGAATATGGACATTAGATGGGGTTAAATATTTAATAAAGATCCTTTATGGATACATCTTTTTAATGGGTTATATTAAAGATACTTCTGGTGGGTCCCTTCGAGACCCAAGAAAAGTTGATTGGGCCGCGTTTCGTGGACCAATCAGACCACCACCAGAACCACCACCTTAAGGTAACATTCTCGTTCCCTTTCTTCTTTTTCATGCATCTATGCATTAATTCATACATTGAGGACAATGCATGAGATAGGTGTGGGGGAGGGTCTAACATAACTTTTCTTTTTCTTTAAAATAAAAAAAAATTAACATTTTTCTTTACTTTTAAAAACTTTTTGAAAATAGAAACAATATTTTGACTTATTTTTGTAAGAAATTAAGTTAATTTTAAGGAATAGGAAAATCCAAATTAGGATTTCTTATACTTGATCAAAATAAGATTATTTGTTTGATTTTTAGAGTTAGGAAGATAATTTGTCAAAGTAATTGGTCTTGATCTTTACCTTGATGAAATATGCACACTTCATACACTTACACACTTAGGGTTCAAAAACAAAGATTCTTATGCCTTATATAAAAAAAAAAACAAGTCTAATTATTGATTAGCTAGGTGCTTTGGCCTAAGCAAGCCTTAGTATTTATGCGAAAGATGATTAGATAAGTTATAAAAAAAATATATATATATACAAACAAATCTAATTATTGACTAGCTAGGTGCTTTGGCCTAAGCAAGCCTTAGTATTTATGCGAAAGATGATTAGATAAGTTTGAAAAGAAAAATCCTCTGATTAAGCTGGGTATTTGTGCCTAATAAAGCATAAGTATTCACGCCTAAAAGAGGTTTATATAATAAAATCCTTAGTTTTGTGGCCTTGTTTGCTCGAGTCCTTAAGTCTTTGGGGGTGTTTTCTCACCTGGTGCCCTAAGACCGTTTGGTTTGGGAGTCATCGATTAAAGGCTCGTTACATGGGCAGATTAGAAAGCCTAATAAAACTAAAATAATACCACAAAAAAAAGTATATATATAAAAATAAATAAGGCATAAGAGTTAGAGTTAATGAACCCTTAGTCAAAATTTTCACAGTCACAAGGTGCATATGACTTAAGGTAAAGTGATAGACTAGATGAGAAGTACAATTTGACTCCTTACTTTGATTGATAACAAATTTTTGAATAGAGACTAAGTTTAGGAATGAAAAATTCAGTTTTCCTATAACTTATAGATTGCTTAGATCTTACAATCATATTTCAAATATTTTTCTCTTTCAAAATGCTTTTCGAAAATACTAACTCTTTATTTCTCTTTCTTTATGGATTTTGTGGGTATAATCCGCTGAAAACCCTCACGAGACAAAACTCGTCCTCTAGGGGAAACCTAGAGGTTTAACGGCTTGTTGCACATGCTCAGTGCAATCGCGTGACCTGCGAAAGTGGTCTAATAATCCTTAGTATAGTTTAGTTGTTTTGCTCGAGGACGAGCAAGAGATAGGTATGGGGGTGTGATTGGTTGCTAATGTTGCATATTTAATATCATATGTCCATACTTATTATAGAATAAAAGCCTGCATTATCCTAATTAATTGTCTGATTTATTTGCAGGCCCAATCTTTAAGGAGATGAAGAGAAATGAGCCCAAAGCCCACCAAAATTCTGAATTAAATCAGAATTAATTTGCACCAAGTAAATCAGGGCAAAATCAAGAGGTGGAAAACTGGTTGAGAAGAATCCTCTCAGAATCGATCGGTTAAAGCAAAAATCTAAGGCCATTTCGTCAGAATCCAGGACTCAAACTGCAAAACTAACTCCAGATAAAGTCAGAAGCCAAACCAGCGCGACCCACCAACAGGGTGTGGCCACCTGGCCACACCCTGGCCGCGGAAACGCGGCAAAAGCCGCGTTTCCGCGGCAATCTTGGGGAGTTAGGGGAGCGTTTGCTCCCCCGACCTCCCCGGGATCCTGGTTGTTGGGTTTTGGCCTATAAAAGGGCATTGTCTGTGCTGAAATGGGACGCCAATGCAGATTAGGATTTAGCCTAGTTTTCATTCTTTGTAGTTTAGGTTCTTCTTTTCTTTTTTATGTAATTTGTATGTAACTTAGGGTAGAAGAAGATTCATGTAAGTAAGAGAGAGAGGCTGACGTTGAGAGTGACACCGATGCACCCTCCTCCTTTCTTCCATTGTCTCTGCAATTAATAAAGGTAAAAGCTTCTTTTTATGTTCGTATTTTGTTTTGCTTTCCTCTTCCCTTTCTACTTTACCTTGGTTGTATTTGTTGAGTTTACAAGTGAAATCCAAAGCAAGTATAACTAAGCTACGTGAGAGCCAGCGATAGTTCATGAAGACGTTCTCCTCTTCCAAGATCCGCATCACTTCGTTCTTGCTAGGCTTGACGATATAATGTGCACGGGGACTGAGCTCGAGCTTATGATCTATGCGTTGAACGCCTCCGAAGCAAAGGTAGAACATGCAACGGTTTTCAGGTAAGTCATCACTCAACTTAGGTAAGTATTCCTTCCTTTCTTTCTTTTCTCTCATTTCTGTAAATTATATCACCACCTCTTCCAACTCTTTCTTCTCCACTCACTCTATTTGTACATAGTCGCTTTTCTTGTTTTCTGATTTGTCCACCTTTTTCATCTTTCATTCTCTTCTAACATGACATAATTCTTTCGCATTTTCTTAACTTAAAAACAGAGAAGAACTTTCGCTTTTGTTTTCATAAGGATTTCAATAAAGAAACGTAAAGCTTCCATCGCAAACCCTCCTTGTGGATCACGACCTGCATAGCCACTTGCTATAGCGGAAGAATTGAGCACTTGTACATTTTTATTATAAGTTCTGAAATTTCATATTTTTTGTGCAGGTTTTGCCTCAATCATGTCTCATACACCTGAGGGTCATCTTTCCTCAAAAGGTGAAGCTCCTCAGAAGTCGGGACGTATTCTTCATAAGGGGCATCTCGCATAACTAGCCCCGAGATTTCATATTGCTCATGAAGAGCAAGCCCCATCTCTCTGGCTGGGGTAAAAAATGTGCCCGTCAGAGGATTATAATGCTCCAGGATGCCATAAAAATTGTGAGAACTCTGAGGAGGCCATACTGTATGGCCCTAACTGAATGGTATAATCCCACCTGTTGCAGCAGAGCACCAAGCTCAACGAGAACAAATTCGACTATTCTATACCACCATGATTTGTCGATAGAATAGACCCATCCGAGCGGGCGAAAATCGCGGGAAAATCACTCACCCCTAACTTTCAAGAACTGATTGATGAAGGTGGCGGCAAGCTGAGGGTGGGGTTTCTCCTTTCGGATACTCAGGCCTGACTAACCCGGGAAATAAACCGAAAACATCTTTCCCATGGCCAGCAGGGTATGCTTCTTTGGCACCTAATCTGCCAAGAGACACGCCAGAGACAAACCGGGAAAGATCCCACTCCATCGTGTGATGAATAGACATATGCTAAAGATAGGAAAAGGAATACATCCTCTCCATATTGGGAAGAAAGAACCTCCTGTCCCCTATCTGACAAGCCACTTATAATCTCCGTCATGCAGAATCCTATCATCCTCGTCAATGGCGTCACCAAAGAAGAAAGCAGACTTCCTTAGCGGAGTACGGGATTCCGTCTCGAATAGCCCATCAGAGATAATCTCCCAAAGGGTCACCATACTGGCCTTGGAGATCCTCTCCTTTTGCTCATTTGACTTACCAGTAGTCACAGGGGAAGTCTTCTTAAGCACGAAGGTAAGATTACGATCATCGCCACCTACGTACCCAAAGTGACATTTTTGAATAAGGGGTTAGAAGAGTATCGCACTGTAAAGAAAATAACACTTAGTCAAGAATCTGAAAGAAAGTGGCTAGATGTTTGAAATTCAAACGCAGGAATGAATCCAGACGCGGAAATTAGCAAAATCCGCGTCTAGACTCAAAAATGCGAGGCTTGCTAAAGCCCGCATTTCAAAATCCATAACTTAGAAATTTTTCAAAGTGTCGAACTCAGACGCGAGAATCACTGAAACTTGCGCCTGATCTTAAAGACGCGAGAATCATAGGAAGTCTGCGTCTGAACCTCCCATACTTAGAAAAATTCTGAGTATTGAGCTCAAAACGCAGGACTCAACGAGGCTCGCGTTCAACAAACAGATACGAACTCAAGTTGATGAAGCAAAGACGCGGAAGTCGTCAAACCTGCGTCTCGCCTACCAATTCAAGAGCTGCGTCTGAAAATCAAACACGGGCATAAGCCTCGCATTGGCAGTTCACATTCAAAAGAGACTTAAGAGTTAAGAGAACTCTTTAAGCCCCTTCAATGGCGGAAACTACATCAGATGGTCTTACTACCTGAAATGGGGGCCTCCTGCGCGGAAGGGCCACCCATTTGAGTCTCAGAGGCAGCAGCACTCGAGGACGAAGCAACATGCTTGGCTTTTGGTGCCATCGCAATCGTAAAATCGGTGTTAAAGACGATGAAAATGGAAAAGGTTTAAGCTTTTCTTAACCCTCGATAAAAAGCTCAACGAAGAAGAAGAAGAGTCTAATGATAACTCTTGAAAGACTGTTGTCTTTTATAGGCACAGTGTCCGCAGAGATACGCGGCACAAGTCTCAAGGCCTAATCCCCGCCCGACGCGTGGCATGCGTCTTAAATGCGACACAAATTTCATGCGTCAAAGGAAGGATGTCCCCTCAACTCCGCCGGACATGTGGCAACGCGCCTAGAACGCGTGACTTGCGTTTAACAAAAATTGCGTCCCTCCAAAGGTCGCGCCTCTTCAACAATGCCAAAGCCGCGCCTAGTCAACAGAGTGAGAGCTGCATCTTCACTTCAAAGATTGCGTCCCTCCAGAGGCTACGTTTCTTTAGCAAATTAATAGATGCGTCCCCACTCCAAGTGAGGACTGCGTCTCTAAAGCAACATGACCCCTGCGTCTACAAGACTTGCATTCAGTCTTTGCTTCTATAAATCAATTCAACAGTACACTGGCATAAGCAGACGACTATTTACCCCTGGTTCAACAGTACACCAACAACCAGCTCAGAGCACTGAGGAGGTCTGGACTGCGTATCTAGACACTCACCACGATCATCTCTTGTGGCTTCAAAGGGTGTTACAGTACACTCATGAAGACCATACTCCAGACAAGATCAAGCTCAGAGTATCTCAAATGATTGTCAGTCCAATCATGAGAAGTATGAATTCAACCAGAGTCCAAAGTATTTCGAAATCCGTCCCAGTCAACTGCGGAATATCGAAAACTTTGGATGGAGTTCTGTAGGCTGTCTAAAATCACTGAAGACAAGTCATCAAAAAGCAGAATCTAAACTCCAGACGCAAGCCTAATCATCGCCACCAGCGCAGCACCAAGATGCGAGGGTTGAAACCCGCGCCTCAACATCACTGCAATGACCAAGACGCAGAGCATGAAAGCTGCGTCTCAGCGTTACTGCAGTACCAAGACGCAGAGTCCAAAGCCCGCGTCTCATGTGAAGCTTGACGCAGAATTTGAAGCTCGCGTTTCTCAAGCATCACCTTAATGGCAAAACGCGAGGCCCAAAGCCCGCATCTCGGTTATAACTGCCCTCATTACTGGGTCAATTACTGCCCACGTAATAAGGGAGTTTACTCCCATTATGGAGCATTTTTAGGGGATACTTTTACCCCCTGAAACCTCTATAAATAACCCAGTTTGCTATGGAAGAGGGGTCGAAAAAATCTTTGATTAGAAGAATTTCGGTTGTAAGCTATAAAAGGACCAAGATCTCTAACTAAAAGAAAGAGAGTTCAACTCTTCTAACAACTTACTATGTACAAGTTTGTTTTTGCCTACAGTCACTTTGAGATTCTTATTGGACAGAAACTATGTTACTTTGTCCACCATCCAAAGAGAGGATTCCCAAGAGGTCCTGACGTTACCCGATCAACGAAAAATAAGATTCACTTTCCATCGCCATATCAAGAACCCGACATTAAACAAAGGGGTGATTTGAGCTTGAATATCTCCCCTCTCTTGTAAAAGGATTATTGATTCGTTGTAATTTTCTTTACAATCAGATAAAAAATTTACACCTCGATCTTCAATTTTTCCCCACCAAATAAAAAGCCATTTTTATTTCTTTTTTATTTCTTTCTCTCCCTTCTTCCACAGACTTCTCACCGACCTCCGTTCCTTCTCTCTATCTTAACCTCTTCTAATCTCTCTCTATCACTCTCTAATTCTCTAATCTTCTCCTCCTAACTTTAATTCCCTCTCTAGCATTCACCACTCTCTCCCTCCTATATCTCTCTCCTACCTCCAACCGCCACCGGCAACAACTCCCCACGCTGGTGAGCCACCATGTCCGAGCTCCACCCGTCGCCACCCTCTCTCAACCACCTCCACTTCTCTATTTTCTCATCTCTTTCTTAAATTTACCCATTTCCATCACCACCCATCATCATCTCCACTATCAAATTCTTCACCACTACCTCAATTCCACCACCATCTCCACTATAATCACCACCATAATCACCACACAATACTTCATCTCTAAATTTCACCATCAAAACTCCATACCACCTCCAATTCACCATTCCAACACCAACATCATCATCATCCCCTTCATCACCACCACCACACTCTCTCCCTTCTTCTCCACCTCCACCCAAGCGCCGTCGCCCTCCGCCATCGGGCCCAGGCCGCCGGCGCCGCCCATGGTCGACCACCAGTCCGGCCGCCCACCTCTCACCTCCACTTTCTTCTCCCTTCTCTTCTTCTCTTTCCTTTTTCTTTCTTTTCTCTGTTTTTCTTTCTCTTTTCTGTTCTTTTCTTTTTTCTCTCTCTCTCTGTAACACCCGGACCCCAATGATATGGAGATATTACTGTGAGTATATATGCAGGGCAGAAATAACCTCACATATATAAGCTAAGCATCAGTACAGGTAAGAATCAGAGTGTGAGAGCACATCAGTAATATACATTCCAACAAAAAAATGCAAGAACATAGTTACACCGAGAGTGATAATATTACAGGAATATTACATCACTAGAGGATATAAAAGTACGATTTACAAAAAGATATACATAATTAAAAGCTGAGAGGTGCTCACAAGCAGCAAGAGGAGTCTCAAGAGCTAATCAGGAGAAGAGCTGGGAGGAAAGAGCTACGGTGACAACCAAGCTTCTGCTACACTACTCTGATCGCCACAAAAGGATTCGCTATGCTCCACACTCTAAAATCTGAACATACGGGTTCAGGATTGTTAGATGCAACCCAACAAATACAAGAGATGAGGCCAAGTGGCACGCATATCAGGCACACGTGTACATGAAAGATCTATTGTGAATATAAGCACATATGAACATGAAATGAGACAGTAAGTAAAGTAACTATAGGGAAACTAGTTTATACAAGCCTAAATTACCGATCCGTGAGATTAGCACGTTGAAGGAATAATCTAAATAAGGAAACCCTTATATATATATATCCTACATCTCACATCACAATAATCTGAATTCATATAACCTGAGTTACCTTCACAATAACAGAATAAGAAAACGGTATGGAAACCAAAAAAAAGCAAGTCAAGTGATTCAACAAAGTAGCACAGATATCATATGTAAGTGGCGAGCAGGATAATGTATTGTATCACATGTCTCATAAGTATAGATTAAGTATATCGCTAGTCAGATATCGATAGCATGTTATTATTGTTTTATTAAGACTCGTCCGATTTGTATACATTAGTATACGTCCCATTCCACATATCTTAATTTACAGAACAGGGAGCAAGATATTGGAAACTGATAGAGATTGACAAATCATGTTTAGAATGGGTCTCGTACTTGCCAGCACAACGACCAAGTGATAGTTTATATCAATAGTCAAGTGTCAGATATCAGGTGTCAGGTATCAGATGTCAAGTACTTAATATGTTGATGTCAGGTAAGTTGAATATAGAGTTACAACATCATATATCAAGTAATCATTCAGTCATGTAACATAATACTAGAGGTTAATATAGTTAAACATTTCAAACTCTTCACAACCATGTCTATAAAAATAATAAATTAATCTATTAATTAGCTGTGCAGAGCTGAACGAAGCGACAGCGTATTTAGGCATATCCAATACAAGTATAATACCAGTTCAATGAGTTTTAATAACAACCAATAAATGAATAACAATATATAAGCCCGCAACACATGAAACAATATGAGACGAGCACTTGCTATCCCAGAAAAGGTACTCGCTAAACATGTATCAAGTATTAGGAAAACAATCGCACTAACAAGTCTAGGTACTCATAATTAACCAGAATTTGTAATCACATAACATGCATCAAGCCCTAGAATAGGACTAGCAAGGCATGAAACAACACGAGAAAAATACTCACCCAAAACACAAGAGGTACTCGCTAAACATAAAGTGAAGTACTCGCCTAAAATCAGAAAGCGACACCGAGCTAGAATCTAGGACTCTGTGGAGCATGTGCGCGCGTGCACGGGAGAGGAGAGAGAGGAGTGGATGGTGAGAGCGGGTGAGAGAGAGTTTGCTGAAAAAGAAGGGGGTAAAAGAGGAAAGAAAGGAAAAAGGAAAAAAAAGAAAGGAAGAAAGAAAGAAAGAAAAGAAATGAAGAAAGAAGAGGAGAAGGGAAGGAGTACAGCCTGGGACTGTTGGCCACCGCCGACGACCAGGGAGGCGGGACGGCGCGCGCGGAGGGGGGTGGCGCATGGCTTGGGCCCGGGAGGAAGGGGGTGGGGGTGTTATTGTTGGTGTTGAGGGAGATAGGCAAGAGGAACGGGGTCTGGGGGAGGGCAACGGTTGGGGTGGTACTGGTGGAGGCGACAGTTATGGGGAAGGGAGAGGAGAGAAGTTGGTGGAAGAGTGAAAGAGATACAGAGATGGAGAGAACGAGAAGAAAGAAAGGAAAGAAAAGAGAAGGGGAAAGGAGAGGGGTTTGTGTATGGTGGAGGAGATGGAGGGGTGTAGGCGGCTGCAGGGTAAGGGGGGCAGGGGAGCAAGTAGGGAAGAAAGAAAAAGAAAAAGAAAGAAGAAAAAGAAAGAAAAGAAAAGAAAAGAAAGAAAGGAAAAGGAAAAAAATAAATAAAAGAAAGGAAATATGGAAAATTTAATAAATAAATATATTATTAACTAATTAATAGAATAACATGGGAGTATTAAGTAGAGGAGTGGAGAAGGAAAAATGCAAGAAAGCAAAGGAAAATAATATTATTATTTAACCCGGGTAAAAGTTGACTGTTTCAGAAATGTTCCCAAAAATTCTCAAAAATAGAAAATAATATTTTAAAGTACATGGTGAAATTAGATTTAAGAAATTCAATCTAGTTTTCAAAATAAAAATCCTGAAATTAACCCGCAATACCGGTTGACACCAAAACCAGTCGATTTTTGATAAATTCAGAAAAATCCCCAAAAATGCATTTAGATAGAAAATGCAATTCTAAGAAGTAATGTGAAAGCTATTTCTAGAAATTAAACTCCATTCAAAAACTAAAAAATGGAGAATCGATCGGCGGTATCGATCGACACTGGTTTTTGAAAATTTTTAGAAAATTATGAAAAATCTAAATATTGAAAAACAATATTTGAAACTGAAATCAGTTAAATTAGACTATCAAAAAGGTCAAATCAGACAGTCCACTGGTATCGGTCCCCAGTCCAGACTAGGGCTGACTCTGAGTCTGAGAATCCAGATTCGATACCAAATAATAATATAAATAATCATAAGCCAAAAATAAATATGGGAATAAAATAAAAAATATGATCAAAAAATCGGGACATGCATCCGGGTACGCATCTCGGGAATGGGGTGTTACAATATATCCACCTAACAAAAATTTCGTCTTCAAAATTTCTATAAGGAAGAAGATGAACACGAAAGAGACTAGGTAAATGATGATAATATGATGAAGTGGAAAAAAAAGGGGTAAGGAAGATTACCAACTCAGGACGCAAAAGGTCAGGGGTAATGGTCACGGTGACATCCTCAGGGTTCCAGTTCTGGGTATTGGGCACCACATCTTACCACTACATCGTGTGATGCCTCGACTTCTTCTGTGGTGAGATGGTAGACTTGGCTCCTTCTGCCATCTACTCCAATTCTCCTGTCTTCCTGGGCCTGACTAAATGCATGTCGTTGGGAGGATAGTGGAGCTCCTCTGCGAGTTGGTCCATGATTTCTTATCACTGGCGGTATTGGAAGTGCTGGTCGATGTAGACTGTTAAAAAATCATTGAAGACTAGTTATCAGATAACAGAGTTCATGTTTCAGACGTGAGGCTAATCAAAGCCACTTGTCCAATTCCAAGACGCAGGGCTCGAAGCCTGCGCCCCAGCATCCCTCCAATGTTATGACGCAGGGCTTGAAGCCCGCGTCTCAGCACCACTTTAGTGCTCAGACACAGAGCTTGAAGCCCGTGTCTCAGACGCGAAGCTCGAGGCACGCGTCTAATATCACGTCAATGAGGAAACACAGAGTTTGAGGTTCTTGTTTCAACACCACTGCAGCGCTCAAACGCAGAGCTCGAGACCTGCATCCAGCATCACCTCAACGGCTAAACGCAGAGCTCAAGCCCGTATTTCAACTGCAGAGGAGCACTGCGTCATAGTTATAACTACCTCCATTACTTGGTCAAATACTGCCTACGTAATGAAGGGAGTTAACCCCCATTTAGAGGATTTTTAAGGGATAATTTTACCACTGAAACCTCTATAAATAGCTCAGTTTGTTATTGAAGAGAGGTGGGAATTTTTCTTCAGCTGAGGAAGATTAGCTTTAAAAAGAGTTCAACTTTTCTACGTCAACTTACTGAGTTCAAATTTTTGCCTAAGGCTCTTTGAGATTTTATTGGATAGGAGTTGTGTTACTCCTTCCGTGATCCAAGGAGAAGAGTTTCAGAAGAGCTTGACGTTCACCTAGTCAATGAAAAACAAGATTCACTTTCCATCGTTATGCAAAGAACACAGCCTTAAACAAAGAGAAGATCTGAGATTGAGTGTCTTCTCTCTCTTGTAGTTGGAATTTGAGTTGTTGTTAGTTTTCATTGATTTAAGAAAATTTTGCAATACTCTTCTACAAATTTCCTCCCAGAACAAGAGATGGCGACTCCGCTGGGGACTACTTTCTCTACTGATGAGCAAGTTGTGGTGCAAGGTGATGTCAATTTCATGAAAAAAATAGTCGAGTCACTTGTCGTGGAATTCGATCAAGAAAAGTATGAGCAGTTTCTCTCTTCTGACTCCAAGAGCCCCAGGGTGGTGCGACAATACCGCAGGGTCTCCTCAGATATCCTCTCCTAAGTGTCTTCGGAGACTTCCCCAAAGATGGCCTATGCAAACAACACCATTCCTGACCGCGTCACGCACGTGGCCTGCGTCGTTAAAGGCCAATCTTGCCACATCCCTCCTCTCAACATTCCTCAGCTCCAGGTTATAATGAGATACCAATATATAATTCATTGTGTTGTTTTGCAACTCAGGTTGTATACGCTCAGATTACGGTGACATGGGACAAAGGTATATGATGAAGGTTTTCTTGTTTGGATTATTCCTTTGACATACTAGTCTCGTGGAGCCGTGACCTAAGCTTGTACGATTGATTTTGCTCGTATTTAGTTTTGTTCGATTTTATCAGTTTTATTGGTTTTATGTTAGTTTAGGAGATAGCTAGTGTTGCCTTATCTGCTTTACCTACTGCCTCCTTACCTGCTCCTATATGCATGTGCTCACGACACAGTTTTCAATACACATTTATGACTTGGATTTATCAATTCACATGTGCTTATCCCTGCATGCCATTGGCATTAACACCACTCATTGGGAAGTTCTAACTCTCCTGAATCCTCATGTCCAGATCTCGGAGCTTGGAACTTATGGATTCTCTCGGTTGCTGATCAGAGATGTATAGAGGAAGCGCAGATCATCGGCAGACCGTCCAGAGTACTTTCCTTCCAGGCCCCTGCTCGGCTTTTGAGTTTTCTTGTTGTGACATGTGAATGCCTTTCGTACAAAACCATAATTGATATCACTTTGTATTCTCGCATTTGCGCCTATCGGTAATGTAATATTCTTATAATATTGTGTCACATCCTATGATAACTTTGTAATTGTACTCATATGTTAGAATGTATAATGCACCACATGCTTTTGTACTCTGATTCTTGCCTGTACTGATGCTTAGCGTATATATGTGAGAGTATTTTTGACCTATGTATATACGTCACAGTAACGTCTTCGTACCCTCAAGACCGGGGCGTTACAGGGTGGTATCAGAGCCTAGGCTCTCACATCCTTAGTATGTCTAGATAGCAAATTAATGGTAAAGAAATTTGCAACTGGAATGCATGAGTCGTGGTCATACAGTCAACTACAAGTACAGAGTTATCTATTCCTTCTTGATCGTCCTTTCCTTGATTCCTGAGTCCTTTCCATCTTTTAGTTTTTCTGTTCCCGTCTTCTTTATATAAACTTAAGATATGGATAGACTTGAGTAGTGGCAGAGGGTAGAACAAAGCTATTATACGATCTTTTCGACTAACTCTATAAAGCTTGGGTATTCAATATTCTTGACTATATCTTTCAGAGTAATCGACGCCCAGTATCCGGAATTCTTAAATTATCAGTCTGCTTTATTTATACTCAGAGTTATCAGGGTTTTCTTTATCTTCGTATTCTGGTCTATTCTCAGAGTAATAGTAATCATACAACACAGGGGGAATTCTATTACAGATTCTTTTTCGCGTGAAACTTCATGCCCCTCAGATGAAGAGGTTATGTAGGGTCAGTATTATTTGGCATCGTTTGAAAATTTATACAGCAAAAAGTGCAGAAGATAGCAATGTTCTGATTATTATATAGTCAATTTGGGAGCACTATCCATAGTTATTCATATCTTAATTGTATAATCCTCGTTCCAATCCTTTCCTGCGTTCATTTTTCCCTTATCGAAATTTCGAGGGCGAATTTTTTGTAAGGTGGATGGAATGTAACACCCCATTCCCGAAATACGTACTTAGATGCATATTTTGATTCTTTGATCATAATTTTTATTAACCTTCCATATTTGTTTTGTTTTATGATTAATTATCTGATTGTTTTGCATTGGATCTGATTCGTGAACTCGGAGACAGCCCTCGTCTAAACCGGGGACCCGATCCTAGTATACTGATCGATTTGACCTTTCTAATGGTCAGATTTGACCGATTTTAGTTTCAAACACTATTTTCTAATAGTTTAAAATTTTCATGATTTTTAAATTTTTTTAGAATTATTTTAATAAAATTTCCAAAATCGGGATTGATCAGTACCTCCATTTGATTCTCAGATTTTTAAATTTCAAATGAAGTCAAATTTTTGGAAAGTACTTTCACATTTTTTCTTAGAATAATATTTACTATCTTAATACATTTTTTGAGATTTTTTGAATTTGTCAAAATCCGGCCAGATTCGGTGTCGACCAGTATCGATGATAGATTTCAAGATTTTTAATTTGAAAATAAAATTTAATTTCTTGAATTTTATTTTGCCAAGATATTCAGTATAATATTCTTGATTTTTAAGAATTTTTGGAGAGCTATCTGAGATACTTGATTTTTGGGCATTTTCGGTATTTTTTCGAAAATTTCCCGCATCCGCGACCGAACCCAGGGACTTCACCATTTCATTTATTTTTCATTTTTCTTCCAAATATTTTTTCCTTTTTACCCTTTTTTTTTCTTTTTCTTTTCCCTTCCTTCCACCAAATTCTAAAACCTTATCCATCTTTCTAAAACATTCTACACCATTCCATCAAATTATCCCCTTCAAAATATCCCAAACACTCAAATGCATCTCCCATCAGCTTTGGCCGGCCATAACTCCCTCTCCCATCACCATTTCATAAAAAATCTCATCCCAAACTCATTTCCCTTCTCCTTTAACTCCTACTCCAAAAACCAACTCCTTTCCTTCTTCCCTTTTCATTTCTTCATCAAAACCCTATCACCCCCCATACCTCCTTCATCTCCACTACAACCACAACAACTACAACTCTTTACCATCATATTCTCCCTCCTTTAACTCTATTTACTACACCACAAACTCCAAAACTCCACTATATTACCACCACCTCCTTTATCTTCTCTAATACAACCATCAACCACAAATCCTACCACAAAACCACCACCCCACCAACTAATACTAGGCCGGCACCATGCTAGGCTAGGGGCCGAGCTCCTCTTCGACAACAACTCATCCGATGATCATTCTGGCGACTATTCCGATGGCCACTCCACCAACAACGCCATCATCATCTTTAATATCTTCTTCACCACCAATAACACCATCATCACTACTACTCCTAACTCTCTTCTCCACCACCACCATCTCCATCCTTGCCATCATAACACCACCCTTATCACCACCACAACAACCTTTATCAACACCATCCTCGTCATCTCCATCAATTCCTTTTCATTCTCCTCCTAAATCCAACACCACTTCCACCACCAACACCACCTTCTCCTCTCCCTCCTCCTTGAGGCTAGCCACCTTAGCTCCTTAGGAGCTTGCACCCCTCCTTGGCCTCCCATCAAGGGCACTCCACCCTAGGCTAGCCAATTCCAAAGTCCAAGCCCAGTTTGTTGGCCCAGAGGCCTTCCACTCTAGTTTTGATGATGATTAACTCATGTAGTTATGTTTACTAATAATCTTGTGATTTTAGTTTCAGATCATTTAACAAGATATTAGTTGGTGATTGCTTCAACAAGAGGAGTTTGTAAGCTTTCACATGGTGATTCCAGAGTCCGAGCATCAAAGATCATACATTGCCTTGCTCGTGGATCACGTTTTGGATCGGGTCGACTTGAAGCTGAAGATCGTCAAGAAGACTTAGGTATCCTAGTTTAGTTTGAGTTTTAGATCCATGTGTAAAGATTAGATAGTTGATATGCTCAAGTTCACAACACACACAAGTTTTATGTTTTGGATATTGGTTTTCATGAATAGTAGAGCAAACAAGTTTACTTTATTTTTATGTATATTAGATGTGTTCGATATACATACATGCTTCATGACTTATACAAACTTAGTTTGACATACCTATTCATGTGTTTTATGTTTTGGTATTTAATAAAACATTATTTTGGAATTAAAGACAAAAACTATGATATATATATGTTTCATGTATATTGGACTTATGTCCATATGCAACATGCTTCAATGTGTTTAAATATCATGTTTTTGTATTTCAATGTGTTTTAGGAAAAATCAGTTTTCCTATTGAAAAATCCAGTTTGGTAAATACAGTTTTTGGTTTTTGATAATATTTGCAAGACACAAAAATGGTTCAAAATGTTTGATATTTGTCTTGAAATATTTATCACAAGTTTGTATATCCATGAAAAATGATAAAACTATTTTATAGATTTTTATATATTTTACAAGATTTATTAAAATATTTTTAACATGATTTTCTGACCCAGAAATTGGCTGCCAGGCTTTGGCGGTCGACCGGGCAGGTCGACCGTAAGCCAGAGATGGTCGACCGGTCGGTCGACCGACGTGCACAGGTCTGTGCACGTCTGGCCAGGCAATGGGCCGGTCGACCGGACCAGAGAGCTTTGCTCTCTGTATCTGGGCGGTCGACCAAGCGGTCGACCGGTTTCCCCAACGGTCATGTTTATGATCGTTGGCGGTCGACCGGCCGGTCGACCGAAAGCCTGTCAGGCTGACAGATCAGCCTAACGGCTAGTTTTCTGTTTTGGCCTATATATACCCCATTTCTTGGGGGTTTTGCATAAAATTTTTAAGAGCAAAAATTCCTACTTTTCTGAAGTATTTTTACAAGTTTTAAAAAGTGTTTTAGAGCTTAAAAGATTTCATCTTTATTGTTTTTCAAGGGTTTTGAAAAATCAAAGAAAACTAGGTTTTGGGATATTTTTTGGATTTTCATTTATATCATCTACAAGAGATTTCCCAGTAGTTTTTCTTTGTTATTTGTTCCACTTGAGCTATATCTTCTATCCTAATCTATTTAGGATCTTTTGTTTGTGGAAAAGAAATTGGTTTGTGGTTGAGATATACCACCAAGTTGTAAACCCTCATTTGTTGGTTGCTTCCTCTTTGGTAGAGGTTGAGATTGTGGTTTACTCCCTCTTGGTGAGGTGGAGTTGGATTGTGTTTGTATCCCTCTTCGGTAGAGGTGGATTGTGTTTGTATAGCCTCGGTGGAGGTTGTTGTTTGAGAGAGGAGTTCGGTACTCCCGGTTGTACAAATCCTCCTCGGTGGAGGTTCCCTCGGTGGACAAGATAGTGGATTAGAAATCCTTCTCGGTGAAGGCGGGGACGTAGAGCTAGGGGCTCGAACCTCGAAACACATCTTTGTCTTTGCGTTGATCCATTGTCTCTTAACCCTCTCTCTTTATTTGTGTTGTGCATCATTCATAGCATCATATATTATTTGCTTGTGTTGTGCCTTGCATCATTCATATTGCTTATATCATCTTTATATGCTTGGCTTGTTTTGTGTGCCTCACTTATACTTAACCGCGAGAGCTTCATATAGCACCTCAACCCTTATCTAGGGAAATCAAGAGGAGTTAGTCCAGAGCCCTTCACGGGAAATTCGGCTACACTTGTTGGTTGTATTAAGTGTGTTGCAAATTAGTTTTAAGCTTCCGCATTTAGTTTCCAGATTAGCATTATCACCTATTCACCCCCTCTAGGTGTTTTCAATTGGTATCAGAGCCTACACTCCTGATACTTTAGGTTTAACAACCTAGGAGTGAGATCCTTGTTTGCTAATCTATCATTTGCATTTGCTTGTTTGCACACATATAGTTTATACCCATGGACTTCATGACCCCACCTATGTTTGATTCTTCCAACATTGTTGTTTGGAAGACTAGGATGTCCATCTATTTACAAGCCCTAGGATATAAGGTACACCTTGCCATTACCAAGGAATCCTATCTTAGTGATAGCAAGCATATAGAGGCCAATGCACTAGCCCTTGAGGCTATTAGAAGCACATTAAATAAAGAATATCTTATGCTTGCTTCTAACTTTGATTCCGCATTTGCAGTGTGGAACATGTTGATAACCACAACCACCTCCAAGCTTTATTGTCAATCCAACTGGAGGAGTCTAGTGGAGAATCTGACTCACAATGCTGTTTTCCATTATGTTGCAAAGGGAAAAAACTTACAAAAAAGAGTTGAGGAGCTAAATTACAAGTATTCTTAAAAAGATTACAAGTAGATCTCCTCAGAGATTCCGGAGAAAGTGTGCCGATAGAGTCTGGTCAGCGCGCGACCACTTTGTCCCTTTGACGATGCGAGCGATGAGATTCCCTTCTCGCCTGGTTCGGGGAATCAGAGAACAGAGGTTGGTAGAACCCTCTTGCTGCTTCTCAAAATCGCCTTCGATAAGGAATTCCTTCTCGCCTGGTTCCGGAGATTCCTTGAGAAGAAGGACGATGTTAGGGTATCAACACCCTGGTTGAGAAAGCAATTCTCTAAAAGATCTCTGAATTCGAGAGCGCGCGGTGCGTTATGAAGAAGCCTCTGCTTGTGGAGTCCTCCCGTATGCATGCCTCTCTCCTGTACCCCTGGCGGGCTCTTTATATGGAGAGCAAGGGTATAATCGTCCCCTGAAAATATGAAAACAGATTGAATCGAATCTGTTTGAATCTGGAAAGTAGCCTTTGCTGCGAGGCTAAGATAGCGTCTGCGGAGCTAGAATTGGCAGGTCAGTTGATCCTCTTGATCTGTTTTGATCATTTCCATATCGTTGGAGGATTTCCCCTGATCTTCTTACTCGTTTTAGAAGAGTCAAGAGATTACGGCAATCAACTGCCAAATTTGATCTCTGTTTGACCCTTAATTAGATTGATCTGATTGGATCCGATCTCATCTGGAGATTTGATTGGTCAAGGTTGACCATGGCAGATTCATAGCAGCGCTGCCCGCATTGAGCTCGTAGCGGAGCTAGAGATGGTTTCTGGCGAAGTCCGAAGAACCCTTTGGCGGAGCTGGAAGTCCTCTGTGGCGAAGTTTGCGAGTCAGCTTCTTGGCGAGGCTTTGGATGGCTTCAAGGCAAAGTCGAGTGATATTAGCCTCTCAAGCGAGGCTATCCCTTTGGGCTCATGCGATGCTAATGCTAGCATCTTAGCCTGCTGAGGTCTGTTTAGAAACAATCTGGGTTCACCGTCTGCTTGCTGGATCAGTGGAGTCCAAGTTGCTTCCTTGTCCCTTAGAGATGGGTGAAAACTGGTCTTCAGCTCATCTGTCACTTGTCTTTTGTAAATGTCAACAAGTTTAGACATTGTTCGGACCAATAAGAATCTTGTCTTTTTTAAGTGTCACAAGACCCCCTTCAAAGTTTTCGAAAGTCTGCAATGGCTCAGACTTCGAAATACTTTGAATTGCTTTGACTGATGGTAGTGTGGAGTATGAACGTCGCCATGATGGTTGAGTTCAGCTTCGCTTTAAATCCTGCTTTGGGATGTAGATTCGCCGAGGAATCATGTAGACTCGCGTCTGGGTAGCTTCGCAGCTAGGTAGGTTCGCTCTGGAACATCTGTCGCTTTCCCGAGGCCAACTGCCGTGGGCCATTACGAGGAGATTACTCCTTTCTTCGTGCTGATCGAGGGAGATATTCTCCGATTTACACGTTTCCAAGGGAGGATATTCCTTTCTTCAAGGTGCAATAAGTGCCTTTATGAGGGAGACGTTTCTTCCTTTGCACGGTTCCAGGAAAACCGTCCCTATTCTCAAGGCGCAGTAAATGCCTTAAATGCGCTCGTGCTTCCACGCTTGAGGCGCAGCGCTCAGGCCATGGGGCCTATAAATAGACACTTGAGGTCCTCTGAAGAGAAGTGCTTTGCCTCTCTTCTCTTCTCTTGGTTTGAAAGAGATACTCAGATCTCTAATTAGTTGGAATGCCCACTCTGGTCATTATCCGGCCAAGGACCGGTATGTCTTGATCATTCAACGACTTCACCGATTTTAGGAACTCATCTCCCTTAATTCAGCTTTGACAGCTGCTTCAGGATTAACTTCCCTTGTTCTTCATCTTGCAATTGACTGATCTGTAGAGAAGGATTTTGGCATAGCTTCCCAGAAAGATCGCTTCATGTTAAGTCCGCTGCCCAGGCAGAACTTGGGACTGGTCTCTTCAATAGTTGAGCCAGTCTTGCCATATAGGTGGAGCTAAGACTATCCCACGGGGTCAGTCTGGCTAGCCATATAGGCGAGGCTTGGACTTGGCGTTTGCTGAGCCGCCCATCAGTGCTGTGCAGGCGAGGCTTGTCCTCTGCTTTTACTGAAATTGGATTGCTTTGATCCAAAAGATTTGGCTTAGTTCTTTTGTAGCCTCTCCTGTGCTTAGTTGCTAATCTGTTCCGTTTTGCCTTGCAGTGGGCTATGTTCGCCAATCTTGTGACTTGATGGAAGGAACCATAAAATTGCCTTATGCTTCTCGGTTGAACTTTACTTTTAAGCATGAGGAACAATTCGGGGCAGCGGGTGCGTGTCCCAGAGGTTATTGGCAGCCTCTTATACGAGATGATTCGTTCTGAGGTGAGGCTGGTAGCCGCTTTGTCGGAGATGATCCGCTTCGGGATAGTGGGCGTCACCTGTGAGATCACTGGCATCATTGCCAACTTTCAACTTTGGTGGTCTTTAAGGGCGATCCACTTCGGGAAGGCGGGCCTCACACCCGTTAGATCACTGGTATCACTGCCGATTCCCATTATACGTGATTTATCGTGTTGGCGCGATAGGTTTTTATTGCCAGGCTTCACAAAGATGACCTCGCTTTCTAGTGGCAAAATCTGCCATTTTTGTGGAGAATAATGGCCGTGTCTACGTGACACAACTGGTTACAGCCTTGTGCAGGAGGAAGCCTTTCGTGTCCAACCAGTTTGACTTAGAAGCAGATAAAACCGCTTGTATGCCTTTTGCGAAATGACCCTGTCACGCCACTGAATGTGTTGTATGAAACCAACTTTGATGTAATATTAATGTACCCTTCCTTTTAAATCAATGAAAGTTCATCTTCTAATCATCCGATCTTTGCTTGCTTTCTCTTTGAGGGTTTGGCCATAGCGGGGCTAAACTGTATGCGGAGTTAAAGGACATAGTCCTTTCTTTGAGTGATCTTTTCGCGAGACTGGCATCTCGGCGCCCTTTTAGAGGGCTAAGGTAAGCCTTTCGGCTAAGTCCTTGAAGGATTGTTCGAAATCCGCACTTTAAGCCAGGGCGAAGTTAACCCTTAGCGAATCGAAGCAGCGCTTCTCGGAAGGCGCTTTGGGCGGCGTTTCGAATTAATTTCGAAACGGCGGCATACGCCCTTTTCGAGGCCTCGTTTCAGGCGCTGATTGGCCTATAAAAGCCCGATTGGGCTGAGCAGGAAATGATCTCCTTTTTTCAGAGATTTCTTGACTTTCCCTCTTCCTCTTCTTTCTTCATTCAGAGAACCTTGAGAACTCTTGCAGCTCTTCAATGGCGCCCAAAGACAGCAGGAAAGAAGTGGCGACTTCTGCAGCGGAGGACCCTCCTCCCCCGGTCATCGAGCGACCAGTC